>PQWD01004245.1:0-16132 GCA_019425675.1 Leucinodes orbonalis
TTCATATAAAAAATATTTTCTTTTTACAAGCTTACCTTTCATCCATTCTTGTTAGAACCAACACTAGGTCGCTCAGCAAATTAACACCCTTTCTATAGAGCGACTAGTGGCCAATTCTGCCTGGGCTCTAGTTTGCGAGGCTTCCACTAATTTCCGCCTCGCTTCTTCAGCTGTGAGACGGGACTACGTCGCTGCCGCCTCTGTCTAGTGCGTTGTACTTGTACAGGCAGTGTATGGGGGTCCCAGATGAAGCCAAATTTGGCTCATTAGCAGGTGGAGTCAGCTCTGGTAATGATGGTACAACAGATTCTAGGTCGGGTATTTGAATTCCCTGACTAATATTTTCATTTATTGTTACTTCTTCACTGATGTTCTGCAAAAGACATTATACATTTACAATTTGAAGCAAGAATATTAACAGGTATAAAACAATAATCATTAATCAAACAGGGATAAAACAATTACATTGTCACTTAGTTCCACTTCTAAATATATTGGCTGGCTAGATCCACTTGTACTTGGTTGGTCTTCGTGTTCCTGGAAAATTACAATTTACTTTTTGTTCAACCAACTTTACACATGATTTTTTTATTTATGTAACTTTAAGTTCAAATTCTTACTTGTGTTACTATTGGCTCTACCTGAATACCAGGTAGACCACTTCCATAGTCTGTTCCTAATATAGATAAGAACTTTTGCTCGATCTCTGTGAGCTCATCAACAGAAGGACCACCACCTGTCCCTCTACGAGCATTGTAGATGAGCCTATTCTTTCGTTTAATTTTAGCTTTAAGGTCTACCCAATACTGTAAATAAAATAACAATGTATGTATATTGACTTCATGTAACAGCTGTTATGTATATAGTACATTGCTGCTGTCCACTAACTAAAATGCCATTAATTGAAGAGTCCAATTTTTTGTTCCACTGGTAAGAAATTTAAATTGTTCATAATTTTACACATTATTAGTGATGTATTAGATGCAGGATCCCTTAATGGTAATAAATATCAATATAAGATATGCTTTATACAAAGTTGTTTTCAGTTTTATTTGGAAAAAGGCAAATGGCATTTTAGCTAGTGAATGGTAGATTGGGCCAAACTTTAATCCACCCAAGTCTGACAACAATTTCTACAAACAATTATTAATTAAATGTCCTAGCCTAAGGTCCTAAAGAGCTCAATATCAATAATTGCACGATTTGTGAACATAGATGTTTGGCCTGACCCACCATGTGCATTATGTTGCAATGTTTTAATAAAAATATTGTCTGTACATAGTTCATTTATATAACACCAAATAAATAAAATTAATTTATTCACTGTTTTATTTATAGCAACTGCATAAACATGAGGTTGTTCTTAGTAGTCTATTAAATTATTTCAGGACAATGGCAAATAGTAGACATAGAAAAATAAAGTGATTCTTTATCGCTATATTGATTCATTATCATTTAAATAAGTTAATACAATTTATTGTAAAGCAGACATGAGTTTGGTTTTATAGGGACCATTTTTGTACATTTCACAACCAACGTCTATCTGGTGTTATTTTAAACCATTTTACCTTTGACATAGGGATACCCTATGATAATGCATAATATTGGAATAGCTTCAAAACTGCCTTAAAACCATAAAAAATAATAACACACCTTTGACCACTCTGAAGCAGACTTAATTGCTCCATCACCTGAAGCGTTTAGTGTTTGTGTCACTGTCTCCCACATCCTCTTCGAATGCTCCCGAGCTTGAGCAGATTTATTATACCCAACTGCAATTTCTCTGTGACTGTTGAGGAACTCCCCACAGGTAATTCAGTTGGGTATAGCTCACCCGACGTCTCGTTTGTTGGCGGCTATCACTGTAGTAAATAAATTATTCAATTTAGACCACTTATTTATTAAGCTACAAAATAATGTATTATCTATAGAATTATACTTACGACATTTTTGAGAAACAATGTAAACTTCGTAAACACAAAATATAAGTAATGATTGGCAGTTATTAGATGTGCTCTCAATGAAATTGAGGAAACGAATGTCCCGAAACATATTGAATGACTTCTTATAACCAAGCGAAAAGCTTGGTTATTTATGAGTTCGTATCTAATCGGTGGGAAACTATAATTTAAAACTTATCTTCGTAACAAGTGGTTTCACAAAAACTACAAAATAAACTTGTATTGGAAAGGCAATGTTTTTGTTTTGATGTGCGTTCAAAACCTCGTAGCTACATGTACGAAATGAGCTTTATTTATTATCCCAAAGTTGTCGTAAACTTTATGAATTAAGTAAATAGTGATAAATTAGCGATGAAATAACTTACGTAGGTACCAAAACCTAAGTTTGCACAGCAATTGATATTTTTATTTATTAATTTAAAAAACCGGTAATACGTTAAATCGTTCGCTATGGGGTTTTTGAACGGAATTGTTTTAAACGATAAAAAGGCCAGAGACAACGAAACCGTTCACCTTTTTTGTTAACAGGGCAATAGTCGTTCACTTTTTAGAGTGTCATAGTACGATTCTAAGCAGGTCAAAAGCAGGCCTGCTTTTGAACTGCCCTGCTTATGCATGGTTTTCTAAAAGCTGATAGTAAACCCCCAGATCAACTATTTAAGACAAGAATAAATAAAAGCAATTATTATTCTTAAAATAAGTCACTTCTTAAAACATACTCCCTTATGACCTAACGTCTAGCCTGTTGGGTGCTAGCAAAAAATAGAAGTCTTAGGTTCTTGGGTGCTATCAAGGAGTGACTTTATTTTAATAGTTTCGAGAAGAAAAGTGTTAAGGTTCTTCTAAAAGGGGCCCTCTTGCTTACACACCTACAAGTTATCGTAATGCTATTAAATTATTTTTCACGAACATTTGGTGTCATGGTTGAGATGTTGGCTACTACACCAAGGGTTCCGGATTCGATCCACGGGCAGTACAAACTTGTGAGCACGAACATGTCTGTATTTGGTCTGGGTGTTTTATGTATGTATTTATTATTATTTATTTATCATAAAAAACAGTATATATGGTTCCTAGATATAAGTACCTATGCTTATCCGTTGTTAAGTACCCATACTACAGGATTCACACTTGGGTCTATATGGCGCTGTGTGAATGTCAGTGGATATTTATTTTAAGGTTTATCAAAAACTGTCTCAACTGTTGGTTTGCTACTGCTATGCTTTGCGTAACTATAACGATTCGTATAGAAAGACACAGAATTCATCAGTGTTTTTATAAAAGCAAGTCAATTTTCAGGGGAAAATCCGTGGTAAATACGACGCAATGAAAGGTGCCTTCAAACCTCACATGATACGGAATTGGGGGATGCATCAACCGCTAACAGTTACATTCGTGTTCATCATTCGTGGATAAAAGCATAATTCCTTTATTTACACTTTTTTCAAAATTAGAAAATAACAAAAAGCTTTATTTGTGCTTGTTTTGCAGCAAGACTATATACTAAAATAACTACTTTTGCGTCTCTGGTGTATCAGCACACGTGGGCGTTTGCTCTGTCACGTGTCATAGGAAAAGATTGTATGAAACTATGGGATCCGTGCGTCACGCATGCAGGCACCACTCGCGTGAGGACGCAATCATGCATGTCAGAAAAAAGGCCCTAAATGGGATTGTATAAAAAAACAATATCACCAATTTTTACAATTTAATAAAACATAAATAAAAGCTGCAAATTGATACGTAATAATGGTCGCTTAACTAGAAATGTTGTTCAATTTCACCTACTTGCAAATAAACTAGTCAATCCTTTATCACAGTAGCTTACTTATACAACTTGAAACAATTACATTATTTCTTAATCTAGAAAAGTAACAAGACATGAGATTACAAATATACACATTAACATGAATATTACAAATTAATCATTTAAATCTCCAACTTTTCTTTTTTCAGTCCTATAGTAATCTTGATCCCAATATAAAAAAAATATTATGTACAAGATTTTTATCTTGCATTTTTTATCACAACCTTACTAGCATACAATCTGGGTCCACAGTTTTTATAATAATGCATATGTTACAGCCAAAGTAATAAGCTTATCAGACTAAATTTGCAGTCAATCAGCTTATTGACCGGTTATGAGTTTTAACTGTAACACATACACCACGAACAATGGTTAGTTTTGCCCGGTGTATCATTGCTTTCGAGGGTTTATACCCCCTACACCACCCACAACCCTTACAATTTTACTTAAAATAACGTTAAAAAGGGTCAAGAAAATATAACGCTATTTCCAACGTAAATGTTATTATTATGGAACTATATGCATTACATTGCATTTCGATAGATATTCAGAAGTAATTTTACTTTAGCAAAAATATCTTTTAACATACATATTATATAAACGGTGTTTTATAGATGTATGTCAGGACCGCGCAGTGGCGTTCCATCATCTCTGCCTATCCCTCTAGGACCAAGGCGTGAGTTATTTATTTATTTTATTTTCAAATACATGTGTTCACACAGTCCAGAAACACATCTGAAGTTAAGCTTGCAATTTAGACAGATCTATTTACATTTATACTACTCATTAGCATCTAATTTAATAATTTAGGAAATCAGAACTATTGCCCTCAAATGTCGTAGTCAAAGACATTTGCTGCATAAATAGTGATATTGGTTATAGAGGCACTTGAAATAATATATGTCGAATACCAGTACATTTATCTAGTAGATTTAAAAAATGATACAAAAATACACATTTATATTTTAAGTAAAAACCATTGACTGCGATTGAATTAACGCATTACGATTTCTGTCCATATTAACCCTTTGTAAGGGGTTGTCCATTAATCATGTGAGGCTTGAACCCCCCTTCAAAGGAGGGGTTTTATAAAAATCACGAAAATAACACTAGGGGGAGGGGGGGTGTAGTAAGATATCACGTGTATTTACCTAGTGTAGACATTTTTATCATGGTCCTTAATTTCAGAATAAAATAAAAATATAGTGTATACCTATATTTAAAGGTAATATTTTGAAAATCTTAAAATTCTTTGTAGATTTTAAAGATATACGTGATGATGGGAAGGGAGGGGGGGGGGTAGACCTAAAGAGACAGAATTAGAAGTATGTAGTAAACTAGGTGGTAGCTTTGGTACTGACTCGTCTAGGTGGGTACCACCGCAGTGTCAGATATCGTCCCGTGAAATACGAGTGTTATACACTTTCATGTGTCGGAATGAGGGCACTGTAGATAGTAAAATTACCGGGTATAAGAGACCTAACATAATATGTTGTCTCGGATGTCGGGCGCAGCGTTGCATTAATGAAGAATAATATCTGTATATTAATTGTTGGTTTCCTTCAATGCCTCTCTGTTATTGTCAGGCGCATCACTTACCATCCGGTGAGCGTTCTGATCGTTATGTACACTTTGTAATATTAAAAAGAAATCTTTTGGCCTTACAAAGGGTTAAAAAAGGCTAAGTGATGCTCATAATTAAGTAAAATTTTCGAAACGTCAATGTTTCATGGCAAAGATACAACTTTGTAATATAAAGACTAGAAAACATTAGCTTATAAACTAAATAACTTAATGGGGTTTAAAATAGAGTATTACTTAATTAACAATGGATCATTTTAAGGTTTACTTAACTAACAATGGATCATTTTAAGGTTTACTTAACTAACAATGGATCATACTAAGGCGCCTCTACTTAGTTAAACATTAATGTACAACATACTTTGATAATTATGATATTTGTAATTTGTGACGGTATCTATTATTTCGTGCAATTATAGTAGAATGTATTACAATCCAATTAATTAATACATAACTTCCATTTTGAGAATGAACAGAAAAATTCACATCAAGTATAATTAATAGAGAACATATTTAAAACCCGCTAAATACGCTTTGAATCACGCCAAGTTATAAACCCCATTGGAGTGGTATATTCTAAGATATATTCCGTAGGCCTTTATAACTTCCGTTACTGAATGATGTCACTCGCTAGTACTCGTACCGCTCCAGTCTTGGTAGTGATGACGTCACTCACTAGCGGCCGAACAAGAAGGTTGAGTTAGGCCAGGGGAAGGTGGTGGTCGTACCGCCCCTCGGCCTAGTCGGCGGTGACGTCACGCCGACGAGGCCGAGGCTCGGCGACGTCACTGGCTAGTGGTCGTACCGCTCCTCTGCCTCGGCGGCGGTGTGAGCAGGCGGTGACGTCACTGGCTAGTGGTCGTACCGCTCCTCTGCCTCGGCGGCGGTGTGAGCAGGCGGTGACGTCACTGGCTAGTGGTCGTACCGCTCTCTGCTCGGCGGCGGTGTGAGCAGGCGGTGACGTCACTGGCTAGTGGTCGTACCGCTCCTCTGCCTCGGCGGCGTGTGAGCAGGCGGTGACGTCACTAGCTAGTGGTCGTACCGCTCCTCTGCCTCGGCGGCGGTGTGAGCAGGCGGTGACGTCACTGGCTAGTGGTCGTACCGCTCCTCTGCCTCGGCGGCGGTGTGAGCAGGCGGTGACGTCACTGGCTGTGGTGTACCGCTCCTCTGCCTCGGCGGCGGTGTGAGCAGGCGGTGACGTCACTGGCTAGTGGTCGTACCGCTCCTCTGCCTCGGCGGCGGTGTGAGCAGGCGGTGACGTCACTGGCTAGTGGTCGTACCGCTCCTCTGCCTCGGCGGCGTGTGAGCAGGCGGTGCGTCACTGGCTAGTGTCGTACCGCTCCTCCGCTCGGCGGCGGTGTGAGCAGGCGGTGACGTCACTGGCTAGTGGTCGTACCGCTCCTTGCCTCGGCGGCGGTGTGAGCAGGCGGTGACGTCACTGGCTAGTGGTCGTACCTCTCCTCCGCCTCGGTGGCGGTCTCGGCGGGAGCATCAGCGGCAGGAGGCACTTCGGCGGTACTCGGGCTCTCTTCTGCACTGCTCACGCTGCCTGTGCCACCTACATAACAATAACATTAAATCAAAATAAATCAAAAATTGTTCGCCTCCTTTCTATTTCGACTCCACGCCAGCTCCAACAGTCTCCTGAAGGTGTTTGCAGAGCGCTGGGATGCCCCGATGCTGCGCCATTGGATACAATTGCATACCCTGTTCTAGTATAGTTGTCAGGTATAATTGGCATATAATATATTTATTTAGTTTTGAAAATTACTAACATAGTGATTAAGTTCATGTTATACTAACAAATACATATGGACTTTGTCTGAAATAAATATATATTATTATTAAAAATATTTATGTAACATTTTATGGAAGTTTACAGTTTAATAATTAAGGTCGAAGTTTAGATGAACAATACACTACATGCAAATCTCTTCAAAAGTGTCGGCGGACACGTCACTTGGCAGAATTTCATTCATATCACGTAGTCGCTCGCTACATGTCATAGTGGCATAGTAGTATGCGCGTGCTTTTGTGTACCTTTTCATGATGTGTTGAAGTCAAAATTTTAACTATTAATTGTATGTTATTAATATAAAAAGAAGTCAATGTATTTGTCAAGCGGCTAGGACATTTTTTGGTTGATATTTCTTAGTGATTGTACATAGATTTAGTTAGTTTGTTTATTTAAGATATAGAAACACATTCAACTTAAACATATACAAATCAATCGAATGAAATTACGAACCCACTTTCAAGTGAACAATCTAAATAAAAATTTCTTCCAAGCTTATTTCAAAGCCCGAGGCCGTAAAATAAGTTTCGCGTGGATGTAACTGGAACAAACTAGTTTAGTCCATTACGTCCGCGTCAGCTTTGGCAACGTCATAGACTTTAAACATACAGTTAATTACTATTGTTGGAGAGGTTGAGACGGTTTTTCATGTGGCGACGGCCGCTGCTTCTTAGCCGCTGGGTCCTCGCGTGCCTCCTCCACTTGGCTGGACATTCCAAATGGACCGTGGAACACCTGCAAAAAAGACGATTTCAATACTTATAAATAATAATAATTAATTATTATTTTTATTGCGAGAATATGGTTACAATACGGTTATACAAAATTAAAATCCAACATATTCTATCGTTAAATCGACGTGCAAATTTTGATTTCATTATTACCATCATTCATTTTACAAATAATTAATACTATTAAATTACTTTATACATTTAAACATTGCATTTTATCGTCTTTATAAATTAAATTTTTATTTTACAAATTCATTCATTAATACATAATATACAAGTTAAAAAAAAAAATAATGTGTCAAAGTAATATAATATGTCATAAAATGGATAAAAATCAAAATGTCAATACATAACTTTCCATTAAATGTCGTTCTTAACATCTAAAAATTCATTAATTGAATAATACATTTCTTAAAAGAATGAATTTCGTGTAATTGTTTAAATTTGATAAACGGTAGATTTTTTAAAAAGTCCGGTACTTTTATATATTTTAATTGCCATGCAATAGACATTTCTAGAGTATAGTGTTAATTTTAATCTGGGATACACAATTTGTNATATAAAGACTAGAAAAAATTAGCTTATAAACTAAATACTTAATGGGGTTTAAAATAGAGTATTACTTAATTAACAATGGATCATTTTAAGGTTACTTACTAACTAATGGATATCACTTTAAGTATCTATAACATACTTTGAATATTCATGTATTTGTAATTGTGACGGTATCTATTATTTCGTGCATTTATAGTAGAATGTATTACAATCCAATTAATTAATACATAACTTCCATTTTAAGAATGAACAGAAAATTTCACATCAGTTTTTAATAGAGAACATATTTAAACCCGCTAAAATACGCTTTGAATCACGCCAAGTTATAAACCCATTGGAGTGGTATATTCTAAGATATATTCGTAGGCTTTATAACTTCCGTTACTGAATGATGTCACTCGCTAGTACTCGTACCGCTCCAGTCTTGGTAGTGATGACGTCACTCACTAGCGGCCGAACAAGAAAGGTTGAGTTAAGGCCAGGGGAAGGTGGTGGTCGTACCGCCCCTCGGCCTCGTCGGCGGTGACGTCACGCCGCGAGGCCGAGGCTGGTGACGTCACTGACTAGTGGTCGTACCGCTCCTCTGCCTCGGCGGCGGTGTGAGCAGGCGGTGACGTCACTGGCTAGTGGTCGTACCGCTCCTTGCCTCGGCGGCGGTGTGAGCAGGCGGTGACGTCACTGGCTAGTGGTCGTACCGCTCCTCTGCCTCGGCGGCGGTGTGAGCAGGCGGTGACGTCACTGGCTAGTGGTCGTACCGCTCCTCTGCCTCGGCGGCGGTGTGAGCAGGCGGTGACGTCACTGGCTAGTGGTCGTACCGCTCCTCTGCCTCGGCGGCGGTGTGAGCAGGCGGTGACGTCACTGGCTAGTGGTGGTACCGCTCCTCTGCCTCGGCGGCGGTGTGAGCAGGCGGTGACGTCACTGGCTAGTGGTGTAACCGCTCCTTCTGCCTCGGCGGCGGTGTGAGCAGGCGGTGACGTCACTGGCTAGTGGTGTACCGCTCCTCTGCCTCGGCGGGGTGTGAGCAGGCGGTGACGTCACTGCTAGTGGTGTACCGCTCCTCTGCCTCGGCGGCGGTGTGAGAGGCGGTGACGTCACTGGCTAGTGGTCGTACCGCTCCTCGCTCGGCACGGTGTGATAAGCGGGGGCGTGACGTCACGGGTAGTGGTCGTACCTCTCCTCCGCCTCGGTGGCGGTCTCGGCGGGAGCATCAGCGGCAGGAGGCACTTCGGCGGTACTCGGGCTCTCTTCTGCACTGCTCACGCTGCCTGTGCCACCTACATAACAATAACATTAAATCAAATAAATCAAAAAATTGTTCCGCCTCCTTTCTATTTCGACTCCACGCCAGCTCCAACAGTCTCCTGAAGGTGTTTGCAGAGCGCTGGGATGCCCCGATGCTGCGCCATTGGATACAATTGCATACCCTGTTCTAGTATAGTTGTCAGGTATAATTGGCATATAATATATTTATTTAGTTTTGAAAATTACTAACATAGTGATTAAGTTCATGTTATACTAACAAATACATATGGACTTTGTCTGAAATAAATATATATTATTATTAAAAATATTTATGTAACATTTTATGGAAGTTTACAGTTTAATAATTAAGGTCGAAGTTTAGATGAACAATACACTACATGCACAATCTCTTCAAAAAGTGTCCGCCGCAAAAGTCGGCAGACTTTTGCGGCGGACACGTCACTTGGGCAGAATTTCCATTCATAATCACGTCGCTCGCTACATGTCATAGTGGCATAGTAGTATGCGCGTGCTTTTGATTGTGTACCCTTTTCATGATGTGTTGAAGTCAAAATTTTAACTATTAATTGTATGTTATTAATATAAAAATAAGTCAATGTATTTGTCAAGCGGCTAGGACATTTTTTGGTTGATATTTCTTAGTGATTGTACATAGATTTAGTTAGTTTGTTTATTTAAGATATAGAAACACATTCAACTTAAACATATACAAATCAATCGAATGAAATTACGAACCCACTTTCAAGTGAACAATCTAAATAAAAATTTCTTCAAGCTTATTTCAAAGCCCGAGGGCCGTAAAAATAAGTTTCGCGTGGATGTAACTGGAACAAACTAGTTTAGTCCAGTTACGTCCGCGTCAGCTTTGGCAACGTCATAGACTTTAAACATACAGTTAACTTACTATTGTTGGAGAGGTTGAGACGGTTTTCATGTGGCGACGGCCGCTGCTTCTTAGCCGCTGGGTCCTCGCGTGCCTCCTCCACTTGGGCTGGACATTCCAAATGGACCAGGTGGAACACCTGCAAAAAAGACGATTTCAATACTTATAATAATAATAATAATTATTTTTTTTATTTGCGAGAATATGGTTACAATACGGTTATACAAAATTAAAATCCAACATATTCTATCGTTAAATCGACGTGCAAATTTTGATTTCATAATATTACCCATCATTCATTTTACAAAATAATTAATACTATTAAATTACTTTATACATTTAAACATTGCATTTTATCGTCTTTATAAATTAAATTTTTATTTTACAAATTCATTCATTAATACATAATATACAAGTTAAAAAAAAATTATAATGTGTCAAAGTAATATAATATGTCAATAAAATGGATAAAAATACAAAATGTCAATACATAACTTTCCATTAAATGTCGTTCTTATCATCTAAAAATTCATTAATTGAATAATACATTTTCTTTAAAAGGAATTCGTGTAATTGTTTATGAAATTTGATAAACGGTAGATTTTTTAAAAAGTCCGGTACTTTATTATATATTTTAATTGCCATGCAATAGACATTTCTAGAGTATAGTGTTATTTTTTGATCTGGGATACACAACTTGTCGCCTTGCCGTCCTCTATAATTTGATTTTGAGCTTTTTTTTTCAAACAGACCTTGATATTTATGAACGAAAATAGTAAAGGTCAGTCTTAGTAAAGGTCATCCCGTAAAAACATGAGCGTCGGTGGCTCATTGGTGTGGACTGTTGATGATATTAGCTCAATTTTGCAAATATGTACTGCATTTATGAAAGAGCGGAATCCCCTGTACAGGCAATTTCTGCTTAAAAGGGGATTCCGACATATGTTTGTAACATTATTCTGGAAATAATAAACATTTTTTTTATTTTGACTGTTGCCTTCCAATCTGGAGGGTGCAGGTTGAAATACCGCCACGTACCTCTTTTAAAATTTTCGAAATAATATGTACGTCTATCCGACGTTCTTGCGGTGAAGGAAAACATTGTGAGGAAACCTGCGCACGCCTGCGAATAAAGGTGAAGTCGGCCAATTCGCACTGGGCCCCGCGTGGACTACTAAGGCCTATTCACCCTTCGCTACACACCCTGATGATGAAGATCCCATAAAAGTTAGTCCCTTCCTATTTACATGGAACCAACGACCGAGATGGCAAGGCTTGCGAAACGACTGAAAAAGCTTAAACATGCAAATACAGGGATCTAGGCTCCGTATACTAATCGTGGACCGTGGAGCCCTAGCGCAATAAGGATTTCTAAGGAAATTGTAAAAATGTTGGTCGACATCACTGGAGATTGACAGTATAAGAGCTGGGAGCTACTTTATAAATTCTTTTGAGGTCTTAGTATTTGATATAGAAATATGTCTCGATATTTAAAGTATTGGTACTAAAAAAATGTAACAATACAATTTTTGGTAATTTACCTAAGTAACAAACATATGTATATGTGGTATTAAAATAAATACATACCTCATTAACAGAGTTGTTTGTGCCCACAATGCGTATGATGGAAACCGGTCGCGGTGAAAAGTAAATCACTTGCCATGACCTGTGGGTCAATGATTTTTTATTAATGTATGAATTGTTTATTAGATAACAGTCAACCGCTTTAGAGTCGGTAAAAAGTTGTAAAAAATCTTCATAGGTACGACATTGATAAATGGTACCTTAAGTTTTTTCTGTCTCCGTAGTCTAGTTCTCATAGCTGTTGTGTGTAGATCGCTGTGATTGGGCGTTTGTGCGATTCCCGCAAGGAAACCACATTGCGCGAATTTCACACAATTTTAACAGTGAATAAAAACTTGCTGTTCCAGATTTAAGATTACATAAAGTAGGTAAATCTTTTAAAGGAAGATGTATTAGGTTTTTTAATAAGGCACAATATTGTAGAGTTGCCAATACACATGTTCAAAGCTAGAATAAAAAGCACCTTTCTAAAAAGGGTACACTATTGACGAATATGTATGTGATGAAAAATACATGGTCTTAAACTAATCAGCTATTTTATTGTTTATAAAATACTTGTACATTAAATCAATGTTTAAAAAAGGCTGTACTTTTTGTTTTTTTTGGGTGCTTCTTTCTCTACAGACCATAAAATTACTCTCCTCGCTTGTCTTGGAGGGCAAGATGGCGCTGTGCGTCCGCGTTCGGTTGCGTAACCCCGAGGTCGTGGGTTCGAATTCCGCGGGAAAACGTCACATTGTGTTTGATTTCCACACAATTTTTATAATAGGAATAAAAACATCCTTGCTGTTCAAGACTTAAGGTTACATTAAGCTGAAACCTTTTATAGGAGGACGTATAATATTGTACAGCGTGAGCGTGACCTGCAAGCGTCCCTGGTGCGGTCGCAGACGGTCTCCCACTCCCAGTAGTTGAGCGAGGTCTCGACGTAGTAGGAGTAGTGTCGGTAGTCGCAGTCCCACAGCAGCAGGCGCAGCGACGACAGCAGGTACGGCTGCGCCAGCTGCACCACGATGGCGCCGGAGCCCAGCTGGTGGCACGTGTACCCCTGCTCCCAGTCGTAGTGCTCCGTGTCGCCGTTCAGCAACGCGTTCCGGGAACGGCTGGTACACAAGCATTATCTTAAACTACTCAGCTATTTCAGTGTTTCTACGCGGGCCCAGTGCGGATTGGACGACCTTATAAAATATCTGTACATTAAAATCATTGTTTAAAAAATGCTCTGTTGAATTTTCTTGGGTGCTTCTTTCTCAACATGCCAAAACGCCGAAGCGCTTTTTCCAAGTTTCAAAATTCAATTTTGTGCTTTATTTTGGTTTTTAAATGTTTTTTTTATTGTATTTTTTGTATTCTCTTTGACGTTCAGAAGTGGTTTTTGTAAGCCTAATCTGATTAAACGAATTTTGACTTTGACTTTATCATTACACCCTAATTCACTGTTGAACGAAGGCCTACACTAATGGTTTCCACGCGGACCGAGCCCTTGCAGTTTATTTCTCAAACTTAATTTTCATATTAATAATCATCATTTTCCAATAAACATAAGCTTATTCGATTTCTAGTAGGCAGTTATGAGAAAATTTAAATTTTAAATATTTTTTTCTTTCAATAATGTTATTTGAGTTATTTTCTAAATCCCGTCACTACAAACCTTAGTAGTTTTAATTCGGGATTTGATAAAATTATCAAATCCCGAATTAAAACCACTAATAAATTATATATATTGTTTAATCTTTTGTGGTAATTATAAATAATAAAAAAACCATTTGACGATCACGAGTACCTAGGCCTTGGCTAAATTGAATACTATTCGTGTACCTGATGCCCTCGACGACAACAGCAGATAGGTCGACGGTGGCGACGTTGTGTACAGGCCGCACCAGCCCGCCCGACAGCGGAGGGACACGGGCCGTGTGGAACGCTTCCAGTGACACTGCGTGGAACACCTGCCACACACACACACCTTCAGTTATACAAAGTTTAGAGTTTAGACTTAATTCTAAAATATATTAATAATAATAAATATCCACTGACATTCACACAGCGCCATCTGGCACCAAATTAAGCGTCTTCGAACCTTAACAGGCACCAGTCTCCCATAAATGACTCCATTGTACTTTTTGACATAACATAATTTTGGATTTATTGTAATGTGATGCCATTTATGGAGAAAATAAAAATATATTATTATTATATTAAGCGTGAAGCCTGTAGTATGGGTACTAAACAACTGATAAACATACTTACATACCAATTTTTTGTAAATACACACCACTACAATACTAACAGAGATGTTTATGCACACAAATGTTTGTACTGTCCGGGGATCGAAACCGGAACCCTTGGTGTAGTAACCGACGTCTCAACCATTGCACCAAATGGGTCGTCAAATTATGTATTAAAATTTTATGTTCATAGTTACCCGCAATAGTTGTGTTATACATTTGCTGCTGCATGAGCCCACGCATGCGGTAGTCAGGGGATACAATGTCGTAAAATACCCACCGACAACAAATGTTTGTAATTTTAAGATATAATTTTTAAGTATACAATTGTACTGTTGTAAACATAAGTAGATAAACCATTTTTGATATTTTTTTTAAAGTTAAATTACACAATTACTACTAGTTTCCTCAAAAACACAGAGCGACGGTGGCTCAGTGGTGTGGACTGTTGCCTTCCGATCTGGAGGGCGCAGCATGTACTTTTATTGGACGCTCTTAGGGTTAACGAAAACATCGCTCATCATCATCAACAGGTCATCCCCCCATCTTCCGGCGCATAAGACTTAACAACCAACAATAAAAATATTACCATATAATACCTATACAAAGTCAAAGTCAAAAATATTTATTTCAAATTAGGCTTACAAAAAGCACTTATGAACGTCAAAAAATATAATAAAAAACGGTTAAAATACTAAACTAAAAATATGAGTTTTGATGCTTTGAAAAAAAAAGCGCTTCAGTGGTTTGGCCTGTTGATACATATAAATATATACAAGTAAAGTGGATATATAAGAGCGTCGGTGGCTCAATGGTGTGGACTGTCGCCTTCCTACCGGGAGGGCTGAGGTTCAAATCCCGACACGTACCAATGTTTTCGAATTTTCGAAAATATATGTACGTTATCCGACACTCTAACGGTGAAGTAAAACATCGTGAGGAAACCTTCATGTACGCCTGCGAAGAGATTCGAAGGTTGTGTGTGAAGTCGTCCAATCCGCACTGGGCCCGCGTGGACGACTCAGGCCTAATCACCCTATACGGGTAGGCTCGTGCCCCTCGGTGGGGACGTTTAATGAGCTGATGATGAAGTATAGTGGATTCTCCGAACGTGTCAGTTGCATTGAATATGTTAATAAGAAGCTTAAAATAATCCCTAGACAAAGAACTTGAAGTTAAATTAAATAATATGAAAAGCACGCACTTTTTTTTTCTTTAAAAAGGCGCTTAGTCGTCAAGTACGTACAAAGAAGAATAAGTAATCACGCACCTTATTGACAGTGTTGCTGGTGCCGACCAACTTTATGTACTGTACGACTCTTGGCTCGAAGTAGAGGTTCTGCCACGAGCGGCAGAAGTACTTGCTGTGGTCGATTACGCGCACCCAGTCCTTCTGGTCCACCGACACCTCGATGTAGTACGCGTACGATCTGTCACCGAACGCAAAGATGGGAGTTTTATTTTAGTTTATTCTTCTCAGTTGAAATCTACCGTCTGAACCAGTGGTAGCTTCATTAGACATTCATAAGTAGAGATCGGATAATGGGATGCATATTTTAAACTTATTTTTTGGCTAAGAAAATATGGAGACGGCTTCTTTTTTCGGAATTACGGCTCCTCATTTAAAAACCTTTATTTTAGTGTGCATTCAATTATATTTATAATCAAAACGCTAACGGTATTCATCCCGAAACATCGGGTTTTTTCCATACAATTAATGTACATACAAATCATATATTGTAATAGA
>PQWD01004245.1:16787-92818 GCA_019425675.1 Leucinodes orbonalis
TTTTTATTTATATTTTGGCTTGTACTAAAGACTTCAGTCAATACCGCGCGGTGATGGCAGATTAAAATTCATAACACCTACACTTTCTTCGGTAGCAGCAGCGTTAAATCATTCTTGATCAGCTAAACGAAATAGTATTATTCGGTCATTACTTTACAAATGGCTAAGTCAATACCGCGTAATGATGGCAGGTTAGAATACATTACCACCCCTACACTTTCTGCGGTTGGGGCAGGGACGAAACTCACTCGATAAACATACGATAATATTTTAGTCTAGGTGGTAGACTGGATACAGAGTCGTCTGGGTAGGTACCAACGCAGTGCCAGATATCGTCCCGTGAAATATGAGTGTTATGCACTTTTGTGTTTCGCGATGAGGACTGTAGCTAGTGAATTTACCGGGTTTAAGGCTAAATTCATTGTCTCCGTGTGTGTATGTGACTGGCGCAGTGCGGCATTAATGGAGAATAATAACTGTCTGTCAGTTGTTCATCTCCTTCTATGCCCCTCTGTCATGGTCACGCGTATTACTTACTTAGGTGAGCGTCCTGTTCATTTCGTAACATCAAAAATATATTATCATCTTGGCATACTTTAATAAATTATCGTTCTACCAATGCAACAAGCATCGGTGGTTGATCGTGTGGACTGTTGCCCTCTTATGGAGGGCTGAGGTTCAATCCCCCAGCACCAATAAGTTTTCGAATTTTCGAAATAAATGTACGTTATCCGACGCTCTTATGGTTAAGGAAAATCTTAAGTAAACCTGCGCGTTCGAAGATATTCAAAGGTTATGCGCGTAGTCGTCAAATCCGCACTGGCCGCGTGGACGACTAAGGCTAATCATGTAGGTAGGCTCGTGCCCCTCGGTGGGACTTTAATGAGCTGATGAAAATGCTGTTGAATCTAAGTAAATAAAAAAGTTCATCATCAAAGCTCATTAAACATCCCACGAGAGGCACGAGTGTACCGTATAGATGATTAGGCATAGTCGTCCAGAGGGCCAGTGGGGTTGGACGACTCGCACAATCTTTCAATCTCTTCGCAGAATAAAAAAGTGATTAATATGTATTTATAGTTAGTATAAACTCACAGCAAGCCCGATGCGGCAGATCGTGCTCTTGGTTTGCGTCTTCTCCTGTATGGCGTCGAGCAGCATGTCGGGCGTGACAGCGCGAACGGCCTCACCACGTCAGCAGCTCTCAGGCTCATCAGCGTCAGGCGAACACACTTCAGGATCTTCTCCTGGGTTGGGATACATCATTACGTGATCACCCAGGTGGTGTAATGGTTGAGAGGCTCTGACACAAGGCTTCCGAGTTCGTTCCCCGGGCAGTATCAACATTTGTGTGCATGAACATGTCTGTTTGTATTGGTCTGGTTGTTTTGTATATATAATATGTATGAACAAAAAATATAAAAGTATGTTTATCAGCTTTTAGTACTCATATTACAAGCAGACTTTATTATGAAGATCCATATGGTGTAATGGTTGAGACGTCGTCTCATACCAATGGTTCCGAATTCGATCCCCGGGCAGTACAAACATTGTGGCATGAAAAGTCGGGTTGTTTTCTATATATATGTATGTATTTCAAAAATAATATAAGTAATATTAACCAGATATATATAGCCTTACACAATGAAAATCTATTGTGTAATCTAGTAGTATACAGCTTATATATAGAATATAATGTACTGTTATATGATGATAGCTTTTTCGATTGTGTTAGGAATACGGCGAATAGGGATCTGGAATACAAATGTTGAATGCAGTATTTTATTTTCGCTTTTATAGTTAACACTAGCTTTGCCCGGGCTTCGCTCGCATTAAATTCGGGATAACACGGTACTTTCATTTATCACTATACATAGGATTTCTCCTCCAACTTTAAAGGTTTCGGGTCAATTTCAGATTTTTTTTAGCAATAAATATGTTATAGTGAGCTAACCTTAAAAGATAGACATGCTGTCGCGGACTTTTTGTAGACCTTTAAAGGAGAAAATACTCTCATACATGACTTTTGTGAAACTTTAACCGTTTACTTAGCGTACCTGCGGAAGCTCAAGTATGAAAAATACCCGATTTGAAACTAAATTAAATTATAAAGACTATTATGTTTTTTAAATTATAAAGACAATAACAAATAAATCGTCATTACGCTTGCGTCTGCGCCTCAGACTTGACCCACGCCTGGTTTGCGCTGAACCAGTTGCACACGGCTTTGAAGATGTCTACCTGGAGAGAAGAAGAATCGCGCTCCAAAGACCTTGCAGCGCTTCTAATATACCATGAAGTTATTTTAATGTATAAGAAAAAAACTAAAAACTGTCAAGGCTAAGTAATGTATTTGGAACATAATAAATTAATTTCAATTATGATTTTACTAATAAATTTATTTCAATAAAAAAAAACCATGGAGTAAAAACACAGAGCCCTGTTAGTTACAATGAAGAATTATGTTATTATGTTCTTTCAATTAAACTGAAGGATATTATGTATTGTTTTCCGGATTATTGCTTAACATTAACATTCAATCCAAGATAATATTTAAAAAAATCTTAGGTAAGTATGTACTGAAATAACCATAACTTACCACAGACAACTGCAGAAACGTGTCATGCTGCAGTACATCAGTAGCGTTCTTATCCAGGAATTGTAGCAGTAGTCCATCAGGGCGTTCAGTCCATACAGCCGAGCCGCATCGAGTACGGCGCAACGTTCCTGAGCGCCAGCTTGCCGCAGGTAGTCCGATATGGCCGTCCAGCTCCTGGAAGTTGAACTGGTGCGCCAGCCCCAGCATGTCGAGCACGGGTCCTCGCAGCAGCGATAGACCCATGTGCCCCGAGTACATAGCGGAGTAGTGCCTTAAACGCGTGCAGAGGCGCTTGCAATTCAACTTCTGCCTGTTCAACATAAAATAAGGGTAAGCTTTCGTTTTCTGCCTGTACCATAAAAAAAAGGTTAGCCCTAATAAGGCTTTCACCGAGTTTCTTGACCATTCTGAATGAATAAACTTCTCAAAGTAACTTACTATAAGATGGGACACTTAATGCCGAAAACGTAAAATACATGTACATTTTTATATTTTCATTTAGTCATACATTCATCATCAGCTCATTAAAGGTGGGTCCCCACCGAGGGGCACAAGCCTACCTGCATAGGGTGTATAGGCTTAGCGTCCACGCGGGCCCAGTGCGGATTGGTCGACTTCAGCACAACCTTTGAATCTCTTACAGGCGTGCGCGAATTTCCTCACGATATTTTCCTTAACCGTAAAAGTTGATAACGTACATATAATTACGAAACACATTGGTACTGTCGGGATTTGAACTTGCGCCCTTCCGATCGGACGGTAACCCGTCGTTCTTATGTATATAGCCATACATTAAATTGAAGTAATTACTTAAAGATAGCCTTAAAAAATTACGTTACTGCTGTTGCATTCACATTCACTTGTGATACAAGTGAATTATAGTTTTTTATATTAGGCTTTTCAAAATATGCTATAGCTTGTTCCATTCGTGAAAATAAATTTATATACATACTTTTAACTAAGTTGAAAATAGAAATTAAGTAAAGTGAAAAGTTATTAACCATACAATTGAAATGATAAAAATTACAATGAGTTGTTATGACTTACCTGATTAGCTTCTCTCATGCCCCATACAACAGAGCCCTAAAATAATCACTGCTGGCAGCAAGTATAACTTTATGGGCCGGTATACGCTGCCCTCCACTATGAGAGTCACATCTGAATATTCAGATGAGAGACATAGTGACCAATGTGCTCCGACAGGTGACCTGAAACATACCTAGGCTAGAAAGTTGGTTTATAAGAGTACACCTTTTTTATGTTACAAAGTGCACAGGATAGTCAGGACACTCAACAAATGATAAATGATATGCCTCACCATTACGTGGCATTAATGAGACCAAGCCGCATGCGGGCCAACATGTCTGAGGACCATCAGCACACACAAACCATAAACTATTCCGTGTGGTGCATGCTGCTAACAGATACATCCATCAGTGTTCAGTATGGTTAAAAACAGCCATAATTCTTTCCATACATTTCTCAAAATTAGAAAAATTATAAAGTTGTCATTTTTTATTTGTCCTTGTCATGAAGCAAGACATACTAAAATAGGTATTTTTGCGCCTCTTGCTCACTTACTCCGCAAAACGCACGCAAGTGCCACGCGTCACAGGAAAAGATTGTATAAAACTATGGGATCAATGCAACACATATGCGGGCACCACCCGCATGCGGATGCAAACCCGCATGATAGGAAAAAGGACCTTATTCTTCATCAATGATGCACTGCACCAGTCACCTGAGAAACAGATGTTAGGTATCTTATACCCAGTAATTTACGGTGCCCTCATCCTGAAACAAAGCCAGGTGGCTCAATGATGCTTCATAAAGTATATGTTTGTTATCCAATGCTCTTATGGTGAAGAAACCTGTGCACACCAGCGAAGAGATATGGTTGTGTGCGAAGTCACCCAACCAGCACTAGTCCCACATGTTTGACTAATTACATCTTTATTAATGTAACAATATTTTTAATTTTGCATAATTAATTATATACATACTGATGTGTTCAATGTCACCAACTCGTGAGCTTGAAGAGTTGTTAACATTCATATACTGATGTTGGCTACTCATGGTTGCTCACACATCAGTGAAAACCTTAAAGAAAAAATCAAGGTATAAGTTTTCACTGTTCTCTGTTTAAATATAAACTACACCATGAACATATAAAAACATTTTTTTTGTGTCCATATATCAAATAAATTAATTCATGACATACACAGTAATTTAAATATTTTCTGAGACGATTCAATAAAGAAATTCAGTTAGATGATTTCAATTTGGGCTGTAAATTACTCAAATAAACAAACAACTGTCAAAGAATGTTCCAGATACACTGGGACAGGTAAAGAAATAATTATAAATACTGTTCCCTGCTTTATAATAATAAGCTAATCTAAAACTATTATTTCTAACATTACAACAAGACGTAATGTTCTAAAAATTATGAAATAATTAATACCTCTTTTTACTAAATAACCACTTTAGTTATTTAATAATCAGAAACGTTTAAATATAATAATAACAAACATCTTATAAGTTAGTTGAAAGAAAAACGGTTTCACTAATATTTAAGATTGCTTTCATTAGTTTTCTTCAAAATAAATAATGGGAATAAGTTTAATTCACACGAAATTGCGACATTTCATTTCTTATATATATAGTGATAGACTCGAATGACGTTTGATTCAAAGAGTATTTTGATTCGATAGATTCTCAAATCAACGTGAATTAAAATTGACTCACATGAGATTTTTGGTTGATGTTTAATCCGATTAGAAACAACGTCCCAATCGAATCATCAAATCTGATGCGAATCAATATCAACAATTCAAATCTTAAATATGATTTGAATATAGGAATAAGGATTGTTTAAATTTTATTTCTTACAAACTAAATTTATTTTTGTTTTATAATCGTTTTCAAGTTAGTGAAATTATTTCCTAACACTATACAGACAAACACAGTCCGAAGATTGTATTTAAAGTAGCCTTATATTTATATAACTGCGGAATGATTTTAATAGTCTTGATTCGAACATCTTACCTATGCAAATTGGATTCGAACCATCAATTGATTGATATGAGTTGGTTCGCCTAGTTCCTTCAAGGTTGGTATCGAACCAACAAATCAAACCCTAAATATGAATTATGGGTCAACTCGAATCGCGTTTCGAATGTCTGGACTGTGATTAGATTTGATTCGAACTAGGGTTCGAATGTTAATTTTGTATACGAGTTCCATCACTATTTTCTTTTGCTTATTTTTTATTCCGAATAGAACTGTACACGCTAAAGTCACAGAATATACGGCTTCATCATTAGTAAATTTTAATGACATCAACTACCTGCCAAAAAAGTCCCGTCCAAATTGGTCCATACGTTTCCGAGGTTTTGAAACAATCAAACGGACAAAAAATATCATCAGCTCATTAAACGGCCCCACCAAAGAGCACGGGCCTATCCGTTTATTGAGTATACGGTGTGTAGGCTATAGTCGTCCCACGGGCCCAGTGCGGATTGGTCGACTTCTCGTACAACTTTTGAGTCTTTTCGCAGGCGTGCGCAGGTTTCCTTCACCGTAAGAGCGTCGGATAACGTACATATAATATCGAAAAATCGAAAACATATTGGTACGTGGCGGGATTTGAACTTCAGCCCTCTCGATAGGAGGGCAACAATCCACACCATTGAGCCACCGAGGCTTTGGAACATATAATAAATAATATATATAGATATTAAGTATGATTTCACTAATATCAACAACGCGAAAGTTTGGTGATTATAAAATTGCAAAGAGTTTTGGAGTATGGATGTATGTTAATTACTCTTTCACATAAAAGTATGAATGAAACTTTAATTTTATATTTACTAGTCATAGAAGTTTATTATAGTGTAAGAATAAAAAATAATCACCCATGGAGTAAAAACCACAGAGCACTGCTAGTTATCAATAAAGGAAATTAAGATTTAAATCCGTAGACAGAATGAAGGTCTATGATAAAATCTCACGAAATTTATCAGCGCCGGATCTTCAACTTTTTTTGGGTGGGGCCAATATTATTTATAGGTATTTATTTACCTTTATCATCCTATATAATTTCACTAATTTATCTAATAATTCCTCTATTTGATTTACATTTGGACAAAGCTGCAACTTTTAGCTGCAGCTGTGATCAGTTTCAGAGATATTACAACTACCTGTCTTACTCTTCGGTGCCAATGATTGTGTAAGCTCTTCATGTGCTTGGCCTGACATAGTAGCGCTCTCGTACAAACATCTCAACAATTCGATATAGCAGTAGTCAAGTCAGGTACCGTTGGAGGGAATGAAGGAACAGAATGAACAGCCCAAGTCTCGATCAAATCGAAGGCTTTCTCATAGTCCACAAACGGCAAGCATTATGGTCGGTTATACTTTCCGGTCTTTATAACCTGCCGCAGCGTATGTATGAACTTCTATGGACGACTGTATTCATCGAGCGCTCATCAGCCACAGACCGAAGATCTACGTGCCCTACTAAGGCGCCATTGTGTTGACGACCCATTTGGTGTTGCGGTTGAGAGTTCGGCTGCAACACAAGGGTTCCGGGTTCGATCCCCGGGCAGTACAACATTTGTGTGATGAACATATCTGTTTGTAATGGTCTGGGTGTTTTCTTTGTATAATATGTATGTATTTACAAAATTATATAGTATATTAATCCGTTGCTTAGTACCCATAATACAGGCTTCACGCTTAACTTGGGTAGATGGCTGTGTGAATGTCTGAATATTGTACGCAGGATATCCGGATGTTGACGTTAGCAAGATTAGTGCAGCACTGTAGCAACTTAGTATGGGAGGGCCCGGGCAATGAGGTATTACGACAGAACTCCTAAACACGGTTGGCAACCCATCCTTAGGGCTTAAGTTGAGCTTTTTTATGCGTCATCCACCGGGGAACTACTACACCGGAGGCGTGGTCAGAAGAGTGATAAAACTCTCTGAAGAACTATAGACGATTAGCGTTTTGATAAGATCTATAAGTTGTTTTCCAGAGTTGTCACAACCAGTATACGTCGGTGGTGTCCTTCTCGAGATTGTCCAAGAATACGTTTACTTGGGCAAAACTTGACCGGCATAATTCGAGAGGGAACCTAGTAGGAGGATTCACTTGGGCTGGGAGGCATTCGGCAAGTTACATCAGGTATTCACGTCGACGATTCCGCACGCTTAAAGACAAAAGTCTTTGAGAAATACGTCCTACCGTACTAACAGACGCAGATGAGACATGGACACTGACTGCGGGATTGGTTACAAATTTGAAGTTACTCAACGGGCGATGAAGCGAGTATGCTGGGAGTGTCACTTATAGATAAAATCAGAAATGATTTATCACAAGATAATAAAGTTACGAAAAGCTCACAGATTCAAACTGAAGTGGCAGTGGGTAAGGTATGTAACAGAACGATGGCTGTTGGATCATCTTTAATTATAAAAATGATAAGCTATAAAGTAGCGAAGTTGGCAACAATTAATATAGAGAAACAACTAGGTGTCTTTGAAATAATAGATGTCGTGGATAGAGATCGACGAGAGTTGTCGTATATAGCGTCTTCCTCAAATCGCGCTGCATGCGCCTGCTGAACGCAATCTGCGATTCCTGCGGGCGCTATTTTAAACTTCGCAAAAAGAAATGTAATGGTTGTATCACATGCCTTACTCGAATTTATATGGCCATGAATAATTGCACTTGTACTTATTATTTAATCGTGGGCAAGTAAGGTAAATGCTGAGTTGTACATAAGTCGGTTTGACCGTGCGCCCGGGGTACGTGTCAGCTTGACCCCTTAGATCCGGTAGGCTAAATTTATATTTGATCCGGTTGATATTCGATGTATTAGTTTATATCTATTTTGACGTATTTAGTTTCGTTCAACGTTTTTAACGACTGCAATGTGTAGTCACAGTCACGCCCTATTATGCCGAACATTCGGTCCTCATAATACGTTAAATTTTACAAGTCATAAAACGTTTACATGTTATCTAATTTAATTGCGTAATTCTCTTCACAAAATTAATTTAAAACGGTTGTAAATAAATTATAGATAGGTTAAACTAACCTATGTAGGTTAGTTTTTTAATTTTTAACCGACTTTATGAGTGGTATACATATAGTAGTTTGAATGCATCGGGCCTTCGCTTCGGAAAATTCAATTTTTATTATTAAAGGAATAAAGAAAAAGAAAATCACCATTTGAATATTTTGCGGTAAATTATGATTACGTTACTTCCGGTCAAGTATCAACCTAAAAATACAATAATGGAATATGTCTTTCTAATGAAACTTATTCTAAAAATGTTTTATAAACTTTTTATACAATTTTGCATTATCATAGTTATTTTTTATTCAGCGAAAATAATTTAAATTCTATACAATAGAAAAAGCTCTTATTCCTAGAGTAGTAAGAGTTATATTTAAGCGTAAGGGGCCCATATCTTTATATTGGTCATAAGATGCATGCGAAGTTGTAACGTTCGTTATTTGTTTATTATAAGTGTAGAAATAATAAAAAAGATTTAAATTACTAGCATTTGATATTTGTTTTTTAAGTAAAATTCAATAGTAAATATGTTTACAGCTATAGTTACAAAGTTACGATCTGACTTTATTAGCTGAATCGGGCGCGAAAGCATAGTCACCTAGATGCTGTTTCATGATTGGCTGAAGTTTTCGATAGTGCCAACATAAAAAACTACATCACTTTTTGGCAATGTTGTCAAAATTATTACCAGTTGTTCTAGGCAAGTAAATATCGTCGCTTAAACGAAATAATTTATTTTTATCTTGCTAATTGTCGCTACAATAATGAAGTTATTCTAATTTAAACGTTACTTCAAGAATCCGTTTATATGTGGAACCATCCATTGGTAAGTAATAAATTCAGATTTTTGTGTTTCATGAACTTTTTGGTAGAAGGTTGTGATTCTGTAAAAGTAGCTGCACAATTGGTAGAGTACGATCTTTGCGAAAGAAAATAGTAACGAATTTATTATTAATACACACGGTAATATTGTCATTTATTTGATAATTGTGTATTCTACATTTTATGGTGTTTACGTGTTAGTATTAATTGAAAGAAGGAATTTTAAAGTAAACGTAGTGCGTTGATAAAAAATTCAATACGCGAAATTTTATTTTTGTATGCATTACAGGTCATCAGTAATGTATTACAAGAGATAATAAAGTGTCTGTAATGAATTCACTAATGTACTTGCTGTCGAGAAATGGAGAGACAGCAGTGTAATTCACTTCAAAACTATGATGAGCCTAAAACGGATATTTTGAAAAAAAGATTATTAAAACCTACCAGCAACATCGTCAGCGCTAATTTTTCACAAAACGCGTCGCAACAAAATGCCCTATTAAATACATTGCGAGTGAGTTTTCATTAAACATAATATGTACAACCCAGGTAATTGTTGTAACAAAAATTTTGATATCATTAACCCCATTTTTGCATTTCAGGCGCCTATATCGAGCAGTATGATTGTCTCCTCGGTTCAGGCCCCTCAGAGCTCCATACCTATAACACATAATTTAGTTACTCATTCAATAGCTCCTGTTAAAATTCATACAAACAGTGCTCCCTATCCATTGCAACTGTCAACTGTTCATGTGCCAGTACAGATCCCTGGATCCACATCGAATATTAATGTTCCAGTTCAGTTATCAGGCCCAACTAGTAGTGTGCCCCTGCAAATAGCTCCAGTCAGTCTTCCCATTCAAGTGTCCGGTACAACAACTGTACCTGTACAGTTACCGGCTGGGGAAACTATTAATGTCCCTCTCCAAATACCAGCTGCTGGGCAAAACATTCAGATCCCCGCCTTGCCATCTATGCCTTTATTGCAAAACCCTAATCAGTCCCTTCATAGTTCTATAATTCATGTACACATGGGTTCTAACCCGAGGCAAACTAATTTAGATGGTACTTCAGACTTGACTGTGTCAACTTCACAACAAATGCAACTTCCAGATTCGTCTGGTGTACAAGTAAAAATGAACCCATCAACATCAGTTGCCCAAGTCCAAATGGGTGCTAATCAAGTTATGCAGATCCCCAGCACCTCAACTAATTCAATTCAGTTATCGCTCCCAAACAATGGTGCTTCTGGTACAGTGCAGCTCCGTGGTGCTCAACGAACTGTACCTCACATGGTGTATATACAGACCCCAACGGGCTTGAAACCAGTTACAAGCACAGAAGTCATTAGTCAAGCAAGCACAAGTGGGAATCCACCACAAATAATTGTTAGAAGACCCGTGAGTATCTATGCCTTAAAACTGTTTTTATGATATATTTATGTTATTTTTTTTAAATAGCAAAGTATGAAATAAAACTTAATAAAATCATTGACAGATTTATATATTATCTACCATACACCATGCCATTTAAAACTAATATATTTTCTGCAAGCAGTGCATGATAAATTTAATCATATACTTTAAGTCCAAACTTCAATGAATTTTGTGATGCTTCTAAATCTTATTAAGCATTCTTATATTATTAGATTTCGAAACATGTAAAACATTAAAAATTTTGCAGGTGACCAGCAATTCAAACATAATCTGATATCAAATGTTAGCAACAAACCCAATATTGCTCCAAGGTTAATCAGAACAAGTCATCAATCCTTGCACCTGTGAATGCAAATCAGCCAATAGTTATTCAAAAGCCAAAAGCTAGTGAAAAATGATGGTCCCTGTGAGCATTGCACCCGGTACACAAGGCAAACAACAATTGCTTATCTGGGATCAGTGAAAAAACCCAGCACTAAGAATTTACCAGATAACCAATCCATTCTCATATCAAACAATCAATCAAATGTAACTGCAAATAATCAGAAACTGTTTTTGACACCTATGAATATGCCCAACATTCAAAACTAAATTCATTCTGCCCGTCACCCTGCCTGCTACTATGGCTTCTAAAGGTCCAATAATAAACATTCAGATAGCCAATGGTCAAATACAGAATGATCCGCAGGGTAACATCACTGTTATGGGAGAAACTGCTCCAATGGAAAGCAGAGATGCCACCATTACAACCACTCGGTAAGGTTAATGTGAACGGAAAGGATAATAACTCTGTACCTCAAAGTCCTAAAAGTGACAAAGCATATGCTTTTTCAATCCAGGGCTCAAGAGCCGAGCCTACTGGGGAGCAAGGAGAGTATACACTATCTATACCTGAAACAAATGCATCAATGAATGATGATGTTTATACTGTGTCAATTGCTAACGATGAAGGTGGGCAAAGCCGCGAAAAATCATTTACTCTAGCTATACCAGAAAAAGGTAAAAGTTTGTTGAATAGGGGCATGGGGAACATGGAGAGAAGTGATATGTGTGGGTCAGTAGCTATTGCAGCACCTGCAATATTGAGACGTTCAAATTCTGACAACAGTGACAGGAAGACCATTAATGCCAACATTAAGAGGCGTATATCATTGTGTACGGATAATACTCGCACAAAGGTTTCAAAATGTCTCTTACTCAACAAGAGTTGGTGGAAATCAAATAGATCCCAATGAATCTGATATCAATGATGATCATAGAGTTCCATCCTTATTTTGATGAGAAATTAGATAAAGATTTAGATGCAAAAGAAGCCAATATGGGTGAGTCAGATCCAGAGGACATTAAACCAGAACATGGCAATGACATGTATTACCATAAGGCAGAGAATATAGTCAAAAAGAGATGATTACAGGTTAAAGAGAGAGAGCTTAGATGGCACAGAAGAAGATCCACAGGTTTGGTTTGGAACAATGGGGTAGCATTACTTCAGGGCAGCAATTTGCACTTTCAGACCAATGAATTTGGGTTGATTGATTTAATTGATGGTAGTGACCAAGAGGAGTTAGTGCCTAACCTAAGTATCATACTCCATTAAAGCAGCGAATAGAGAGGGATAGCAGGGATAAGAAACCAACATCACCTGAAGACATGTACCGCTGTGATGGTTGTGGGTGCCATGGCATGGCAGCTGAGTTCATAAATCCTAATTTCTGTAGTCTAACCTGCCAGAGCGAGGTCCAAAAGTCCATTCAGAAGAAAAAAGATAAGGAAAGAGTGGAACTTCTTAAGAAAAGAAACAAAATGAAAAAGCTACTAATGCGCAAGCAGTTATCTGAGTCTGAGGTTATGTTGGATAAGACGAAAGGTTAATGCTGAAACATTACGATTCAGCTCCACCGGAAGGTTTTACAGATGTCGCTTTACTTAAGATGACTGAGGATTTGATTGAGAATGAAAGTACCCATGGATGTGTGGGAAAAATGGGTTCTCATGGATGCGGTATCTAGAAGTGTGCAAGGCCAAAGCGGCCCCGGTTAAATTGTTCAAAGACCCATTTCCATACAATAAAAATGGATTCAAGGTGGGAATGCGGATGGAAGCGATAGACCCAGAACATCCTTCGGTGTTTTGCGTTGTGTCGGTGGCTGAGGTGCAGGGGTATCGGATGCGGCTGCACTTCGACGAATACCCTGAGGTTTGACTACTGGGTGAATGTAGACTCGTGGACATCTTTCCTCGGGCTGGTGTGAGAAGAATGGACGAACACTCAAGCCACCGAATGGTTATAGCGCCTCTAATTTTTCGTGGCAATGTATCTCAAGGCGGTCAGGGCGGTGGCTGCACCGAAACATTTGTTTTCGCACATTTCAAGTTCTGTAAGTAACAGTTTTTATTTTATTTCTAACATAGGTTTACTTAAAAATATCTCGCATTTAGTAAATGCTGATCCTTTTTGACTAAGTTCATAGTATTTTTTATTCACAAATAATAAAAAGATTAAATAGTTTCACCTGGTGGCCTTATTACATATGGCAATGATTTCATACTACATTTGGATGGAGAATATTATGCCAATATATTGTCCATCCAACAATTGCTTTATAGTTTCTTAACTATTTTATAACATTTTTACATAACATCTCTTAGGCCCGTATTCTGGAACGAGACTCAACACATCTTTACTTAAATTGANTCACATGCCTTACTCGCTCTGGGTATCGCTCTATTTATATGGCCATGAAATATCTGCACTTGTACTATTATTTAATCCGTGGGCAAGTAAGGTAAATGCTGAGTTGTACATAAGTCGGTTTGACCGTGCCGCCCGGGGCACGTGTCCTAGCTTGACCCCCTAGATCCGGCCCTGAAATTTAATTTGATCCGGTTGATATTCGATGTATTAAGTTTATATCTATTTTGACGTATCTTAGTTTCGTTCAACGTTTTAACGACTGCAATGTGTAGTCCACAGTCACGCCCTATTATGCGCCGTCCAATGGCGCCGTCTGATTCCTCCGAGATCCCGAACATTCCGGTCCTCATAATACGTTAAATTTTACAAGTCATAAAACGTTTACATGTTATCTAATTTAATTGCGTAAATTTCCTTCACAAAATTAATTTAAAATGGTTGTAAATATAATTAACATAGATAGGTTAAACTAACCTATGTAGGTTAGTTTTTTAATTTTTAACCGACTTTATGAGTGGTATACATATAGTAGTTTGAATGCATCGGGCCTTCGCTTCGGAAAATTCAATTTTTATTATTAAAGGAATAAAGAAAAAGAAAATCACCATTTGAATATTTTGCGGTAAATTATGATTACGTTACTTCCGGTCAAGTATCAACCTAAAAATACAATAATGGAATATGTCTTTCTAATGAAACTTATTCTAAAAATGTTTTATAAACTTTTTATACAATTTTGCATTATCATAGTTATTTTTTATTCAGCGAAAATAATTTAAATTCTATACAATAGAAAAAGCTCTTATTCCTAGAGTAGTAAGAGTTATATTTAAGCGTAAGGGGCCCATATCTTTATATTGGTCATAAGATGCATGCGAAGTTGTAACGTTCGTTATTTGTTTATTATAAGTGTAGAAATAATAAAAAAGATTTAAATTACTAGCATTTGATATTTGTTTTTTAAGTAAAATTCAATAGTAAATATGTTTACAGCTATAGTTACAAAGTTACGATCTGACTTTATTAGCTGAATCGGGCGCGAAAGCATAGTCACCTAGATGCTGTTTCATGATTGGCTGAAGTTTTCGATAGTGCCAACATAAAAAAACTACATCACTTTTTGGCAATGTTGTCAAAATTATTACCAGTTGTTCTAGGCAAGTAAATATCGTCGCTTAAACGAAATAATTTATTTTTATCTTGCTAATTGTCGCTACAATAATGAAGTTATTCTAATTTAAACGTTACTTCAAGAATCCGTTTATATGTGGAACCATCCATTGGTAAGTAATAAATTCAGATTTTTGTGTTTCATGAACTTTTTGGTAGAAGGTTGTGATTCTGTAAAAGTAGCTGCACAATTGGTAGAGTACGATCTTTGCGAAAGAAAATAGTAACGAATTTATTATTAATACACACGGTAATATTGTCATTTATTTGATAATTGTGTATTCTACATTTTATGGTGTTTACGTGTTAGTATTAATTGAAAGAAGGAATTTTAAAGTAAACGTAGTGCGTTGATAAAAAATTCAATACGCGAAATTTTATTTTTGTATGCATTACAGGTCATCAGTAATGTATTACAAGAGATAATAAAGTGTCTGTAATGAATTCACTAATGTACTTGCTGTCGAGAAATGGAGAGACAGCAGTGTAATTCACTTCAAAACTATGATGAGCCTAAAACGGATATTTTGAAAAAAAGATTATTAAAACCTACCCAGCAACATCGTCAGCGCTAATTTTTCACAAAACGCGTCGCAACAAAATGCCCTATTAAATACATTGCGAGTGAGTTTTCATTAAACATAATATGTACAACCCAGGTAATTGTTGTAACAAAAATTTTGATATCATTAACCCCATTTTTGCATTTCAGGCGCCTATATCGAGCAGTATGATTGTCTCCTCGGTTCAGGCCCCTCAGAGCTCCATACCTATAACACATAATTTAGTTACTCATTCAATAGCTCCTGTTAAAATTCATACAAACAGTGCTCCCTATCCATTGCAACTGTCAACTGTTCATGTGCCAGTACAGATCCCTGGATCCACATCGAATATTAATGTTCCAGTTCAGTTATCAGGCCCAACTAGTAGTGTGCCCCTGCAAATAGCTCCAGTCAGTCTTCCCATTCAAGTGTCCGGTACAACAACTGTACCTGTACAGTTACCGGCTGGGGAAACTATTAATGTCCCTCTCCAAATACCAGCTGCTGGGCAAAACATTCAGATCCCCGCCTTGCCATCTATGCCTTTATTGCAAAACCCTAATCAGTCCCTTCATAGTTCTATAATTCATGTACACATGGGTTCTAACCCGAGGCAAACTAATTTAGATGGTACTTCAGACTTGACTGTGTCAACTTCACAACAAATGCAACTTCCAGATTCGTCTGGTGTACAAGTAAAAATGAACCCATCAACATCAGTTGCCCAAGTCCAAATGGGTGCTAATCAAGTTATGCAGATCCCCAGCACCTCAACTAATTCAATTCAGTTATCGCTCCCAAACAATGGTGCTTCTGGTACAGTGCAGCTCCGTGGTGCTCAACGAACTGTACCTCACATGGTGTATATACAGACCCCAACGGGCTTGAAACCAGTTACAAGCACAGAAGTCATTAGTCAAGCAAGCACAAGTGGGAATCCACCACAAATAATTGTTAGAAGACCCGTGAGTATCTATGCCTTAAAACTGTTTTTATGATATATTAATGTTATTTTTTTTAAATAGCAAAGTATGAAATAAAACTTAATAAAATCATTGACAGATTTATATATTATCTACCATACACCATGCCATTTAAAACTAATATATTTTCTGCAAGCAGTGCATGATAAATTTAATCATATACTTTAAGTCCAAACTTCAATGAATTTTGTGATGCTTCTAAATCTTATTAAGCATTCTTATATATGGATGTCAACTGCAAGGGATCGGTCCGCGTGGAAATCATTAGGGGAGGCCTTTGTTCAGCAGTGGACTTTCTAGGTTGTAATGATGATGATGATGATTCTTATATATATTAGATTTCGAAACATGTAAAACATTAAAAATTTTGCAGGTGACCAGCAATTCAAACATACATCTGATATCAAATGTTAGCAACAAACCCAATATTGCTCCCAAGGTTAATCAGAACAAGTCATCAATCCTTGCACCTGTGAATGCAAATCAGCCAATAGTTATTCAAAAGCCAAAAGCTAGTGACAAAATGATGGTCCCTGTGAGCATTGCACCCGGTACACAAGGCAAACAAACAATTGCTTATCTGGGATCAGTGAAAAAACCCAGCACTAAGAATTTACCAGATAACCAATCCATTCTCATATCAAACAATCAATCAAATGTAACTGCAAATAATCAGAAACTGTTTTTGACACCTATGAATATGCCCAACATTCAAAACACTAAATTCATTCTGCCCGTCACCCTGCCTGCTACTATGGCTTCTAAAGGTCCAATAATAAACATTCAGATAGCCAATGGTCAAATACAGAATGATCCGCAGGGTAACATCACTGTTATGGGAGAAACTGCTCCAATGGAAACAGCAGAGATGCCACCATTACAACCACTCGGTAAGGTTAATGTGAACGGAAAGGATAATAACTCTGTACCTCAAAGTCCTAAAAGTGACAAAGCATATGCTTTTTCAATCCAGGGCTCAAGAGCCGAGCCTACTGGGGAGCAAGGAGAGTATACACTATCTATACCTGAAACAAATGCATCAATGAATGATGATGTTTATACTGTGTCAATTGCTAACGATGAAGGTGGGCAAAGCCGCGAAAAATCATTTACTCTAGCTATACCAGAAAAAGGTAAAAGTTTGTTGAATAGGGGCATGGGGAACATGGAGAGAAGTGATATGTGTGGGTCAGTAGCTATTGCAGCACCTGCAATATTGAGACGTTCAAATTCTGACAACAGTGACAGGAAGACCATTAATGCCAACATTAAGAGGCGTATATCATTGTGTACGGATAACTACTCGCACAAAGGTTTCAAAATGTCTCTTACTCAACCAAGAGTTGGTGGAAATCAAATAGATCCCAATGAATCTGATATCAATGATGATCATAGAGTTCCATCCTTATTTTGTGATGAGAAATTAGATAAAGATTTAGATGCAAAAGAAGCCAATATGGGTGAGTCAGATCCAGAGGACATTAAACCAGAACATGGCAATGACATGTATTACCATAAGGCAGAGAAATAGTCAAAAAAGATGAGAATTACAGGTTAAAGAGAGAGAGCTTAGATGGCACAGAAGAAGATCCACCAGGTTTGGTTTGGAACAATGGGGTAGCATTACTTCAGGGCAGCAATTTGCACTTTCAGACCAATGAATTTGGGTTGATTGATTTAATTGATGGTAGTGACCAAGAGGAGTTAGTGCCTAACCTAAGTATCATACTCCATTAAAGCAGCGAATAGAGAGGGATAGCAGGGATAAGAAACCAACATCACTGAAGACATGTACCGCTGTGATGGTTGTGGGTGCCATGGCATGGCAGCTGAGTTCATAAATCCTAATTTCTGTAGTCTAACCTGCCAGAGCGAGGTCCAAAAGTCCATTCAGAAGAAAAAAGATAAGGAAAGAGTGGAACTTCTTAAGAAAAGAAACAAAATGAAAAAGCTACTAATGCGCAAGCAGTTATCTGAGTCTGATGTTATGTTGGATAAAGACGAAAGGTTAATGCTGAAACATTACGATTCAGCTCCACCGGAAGGTTTTACAGATGTCGCTTTACTTAAGATGACTGAGGATTTGATTGAGAATGAAAAGTACCCATGGATGTGTGGGAAAAATGGGTTCTCATGGATGCGGTATCTAGAAGTGTGCAAGGCCAAAGCGGCCCCGGTTAAATTGTTCAAAGACCCATTTCCATACAATAAAAATGGATTCAAGGTGGGAATGCGGATGGAAGCGATAGACCCAGAACATCCTTCGGTGTTTTGCGTTGTGTCGGTGGCTGAGGTGCAGGGGTATCGGATGCGGCTGCACTTCGACGAATACCCTGAGGTTTATGACTACTGGGTGAATGTAGACTCGGTGGACATCTTTCCATCGGGCTGGTGTGAGAAGAATGGACGAACACTCAAGCCACCGAATGGTTATAGCGCCTCTAATTTTTCGTGGCCAATGTATCTCAAGGCGGTCAGGGCGGTGGCTGCACCGAAACATTTGTTTTCGCACATTTCAAGTTCTGTAAGTAACAGTTTTTATTTTATTTCTAACATAGGTTTACTTAAAAAATATCTCGCATTTAGTAAATGCTGATCCTTTTTTGACTAAGTTCATAGTATTTTTTATTCACCAAAATAATAAAAAGATTAAATAGTTTCACCTGGTGGCCTTATTACATATGGCAATGATTTCCATACTACATTTGGATGGAGAATATTATGCCAATATATTGTCCATCCCAACAATTGCTTTATATTTCTTTAACTATTTTATAACATTTTTACATAACATCTCTTAGGCCCGTATTCTGGAACGAGACTCAACACATCTTTACTTAAATTGAGTTAAAAAGCGATAGCGCTATATACGATAAATAGCGGCATCCCTTTCTAACTATTCAACTAAAGATCAATGCTTGAGACTCGTTCAAGAATACGGGCCTTAATAAATTAAAAGCATTTCAAAATGACAATCTATTCATAAATTTAACCCGTAGTAATTGTAAATTATATATCCATTTGTTAGTTCCAATGGTATATATAATATATTGTTTATTCAGGTATTCAAGCCGAACTGTTTCCGCGTCGGCATGAAACTGGAAGCGGAGGATCGGAATAACGAGCTGGTGTGCGTGGCGACCATCGCCGACATGATGGACAACCGTATGCTCATCAACTTCGACAGCTGGGACGAGATGTATGACTACTGGGTGGAGCCAACCTCTCCGTATATACACCCCGTCGGTTGGGCACAAGAGAACGGTGTTTCGTTGACGCCGCCTAACTGTAAGTGTTATTAATAAATATCCACTGACATTCACACAGCGCCATCTAGCCCCAAGTTAAGCGTGAAGCCTGTATTATGGGTACTAAACAACGGATAAACATACTTATATAATTTTTTTTGTTAATACATACATATTATACATAGAAACACCCAGACCATTACAAACAGACATGTTCGTGCACACAAATGTTTGTACTGCCCGGGGATCGAACCCAGAACCCTTAGTGTTGCAGTCGACATCTTAACCGCACCACCCAATGGGTCGTCAAAACACATTTTTGTTATTTTGTAAATGAGACGGTCAGTTCGCTCACATGCTGGTAATTGTTAGGTCTGACCATGACTGATGCAGTGTTAAGGGAATTAATGAAGTCATTATTATTCGTCAACACTGCCCTGCACCCATCACCCAAAATGAGAGTAATTTTACTAACTACAGCCCTCATCCCAAAACACATAAGTGCAAAACGCTCGTTTTCACGGGACGATATCTGGCACTGCACCTAGATAACTCAATACTGATATTACCACCTAATTAACATGGGCGTAGCCATACTGGGGCGCTTGCCGCACCCTGACTAACATATTTAAACAAAAATAGAAATACGGGGAGGGGGGCGGTTTATGTCAAAGTAAAAGTCAAAATTCATTTAATCAGATTAGGCTTACAAAAAGCACTTATGAACGTCAAAAAGAATACAAAAAATACATTTAAAATACCAAAGTAAAGCACATAATGAATTTTGATACTTGGAAAAAAGCGCTTCGGCGTTTTGGCTTGTTTAATGTTTGTTATGTTTGGTATGTTCACTGTTGCCCCAACGTGAGCCCAAGACTGGCAACGCTCATGCTAGTAAATAGTGAGCGTCGGTGGCTCATTGGTGTGGACTTTTACCCTCCAGCAGGTTAAAATCCCACCACGTACCAAATGTATATTCGGTGAAGGAAAACATTGTGAAGTAACCTGCGCTCGCCTACGAAGAGATTCAAAGGTTGTGCGTGATGTCGGCCAATCCGCACTAGGCCCGTGTACAACTAAGGCCTGTACACACTATACTGGCGGGCTCGTGTTCCTCGGTGAGGACATATGAGCTGATGATGAAGTTATTAACACACACGGATCCGCATTGGGCACGCATGGTGGGTTATGGCCCAACATCCCCCTGGCTAAGCTGTGTGGTAAGACCTGCTTGAAGCCGGTTAATAAAGGGCGTTACTCAATTCGACCGCATATATGCTTGTTCGCGGATATCTTCTTCATTTATGAACCGATTTTGATGATTATCATCAAAATCGGTGTCATACACCGTTTTGTCTTTAAATTTAATAATTTCAATATTCTGATCAATTGTATTTTTTAACTTATTAAATTTTGATTAGTTTTATTTCATTTTGAGTGATTTTAATTTATTGTTCGATGAATTTTATTTTATTTGATAAAACTTGTTTTATTTTGATCAATTTAATTATATTCTAATTGATTGTACTTTGATAAATTTTATTTTATTGTACTTTGATTAGAAAAAAAACTTTTAATATATTTTACTATTAATTTTATTTCATCTTTATAATTTGTATTTTATGTAGAATGATTTGAAAGACAAATAAATGAATTTTATTATTTTTTTTTCGTTGGAAAGTGGATACTTTAGAGGTAGTCCGTCAAGGGCTGATAATGGAGACCAGGGAAATAGTGGGGAACTACTTTTTTTTGTGGTTGTTCTCGGATATCGCCGTCGTTTATGAACCGATTTAGATTATTCTTTTTTTTTTTGGAAAGAGGTTACTCCGGAGGTGGTTCCAAGATTAGAAGTTAGGGTTTGGTGAAGGGAGACCAGAGAAATCGAACTTTTAAAAATCAACTCAGAGCTTATACTACTTCATTGCAATAAATTTATTCCAATTATTATTTCTATTAAGAATCACTTAAAAAAAATACTGACTTGAAACTAAAATAAAAATTGAATCTAAAAATAAAGTTTATAATAGGTAAGTAGTTGGTATTTTTTTGTTAAAAATTATTTTGTGGCAGAAATCAAAAATTTCCTTTAACTTATAATCATATCTTTTAAGACAGAAAAGCTATATGATGACACCATGAAGCTGGTCTTCCGTTTTTAGGTTTTTTTGAGACTTAAGGATGTGGTGATATCTGGTGCCTATTTAACCTATATTAACCTCTTGTCATGCAATTGGCCGCAGTGCGAACTGGTTGCGTCGGTACGCTCGGCGGTCATTTACGTTGCATTGTTTTGATAAGTGAACAAATGTTTTCAATGATATTGGTTACATTGTCATATACGCGTGAGTTGCAAAATTATATGTTTGTTTGTCATAAATTAATATTCAAAATATATTCAGATAAATCCTTTAGGTATACTTTTGAATAATACATATTCGTAATTAAATACCTACAAAATTATACATATAATTAAAACTAAAAAACTTTGTGATAAAAACTTTACAAGACACTTAAAAAATAAGTGAAACTTATTTGATTTTACCACCGCGACAGGTTCAAAATTGAATTGAGTTGAATTTAATGAGGAAACCCCAGTAAGAAATCCAAAGTAACAGTTTTTAATTGATAATTTAACATACACTTTGACTTTTTAAATCCATACAATTTTATCATTAAAGTAATCCTATACAGTACCATGTTCCTCTCTCGAAAGTCATTTAACTTTAATTTTAAATTTGTGTATGATTAATTCAAACAAATTTGGTATGTTGTTTTTATTAAATGGTCATAAATGCCTACATAAGATTTGATAAATTTCTTAATCATGCTATGTAGGAAGAGCCTTACGCCCTGTGCCACTGCAGGGCATAAGGCCTTATTAATTGGTGGAAATAACAGAAAATAAATAACTTTTTACATGTCATTCTTTAATTGACATATTGCCGCAGAGTTTGTGGTTATATTTATATAAGCAACTGATATCAGTTTAAAGTGTATGACATTGATAATAAAATACAACAACAGTGCGCTGCTTGCGCGTAGCTCGACGCGCGCGTCGGCTGTGCGTTCGCGATTTTATATTATCATTTTTCATTCGTAATAACAAATTTACATAAGACTATACTTGAACGCCAGTCCATTGTGTTCACAAATTAAGTGAAGCCACGGTTGCAGTGTTCGGGGAGTTCAATGTATGTTTCCTTAATAAATGAGGATAGTCATTAGTCTATTAACGCGATGTTATCTGGACTAGTTACGAATACTTGGAGGTTAATTGTTGTTTCGTGTTTTTTTTGTATTTACAAGTTTTCAACTGGTTTAGAATGAATGTGGTTTTCTAATAACGAGAAAGTGATTATTTGAAAAGTGTCTTACTGCATAATACTTGATTAAGTGTTTTTTATTTTATTTTAATAGTTTAGGTGAGTGCTTTTCTTGGGGGAGAGTAATTTTTATTTGGTTTATTTATTTTGGAAGCCTTCGTTCATTATCATAGTGATAGAATGTGAACACTTTATTCACTTTAAATTATTGTTGTTTTACTAATGTAAACAACTGATGGTGAATCTAAATACTAGGACCCATTTGGTGTAATGGTTGAGACGTCGGCTACAACACCAAGGGCTCCGGGTTTGATCCCGGGCAGTACAAATATTCTTGTGCATGAGCATGTCTGTTTGTATTGGTCTGGTTGTTTTCTATGTATATATATACAAAAAAAAGTATATAAGTATGTATACCCGTTGTTTAGTACCCATATTACAGTCTTATGCTAAGTTTGCGACTAGAAGGCGCCGTGTGAATGTCAATGGATATTTATTATGAAAATTATATAAATAGATAAAAATAACCAAATGCCCTTAACAGTTGAAGTATTACTAAGCTAACATGGTGTGTTTGCCTACAGTTTACAAGGATCCCGAGTCATTCTCTTGGGCTACGTATCTGTCGGAGACGGGCGCGTCGGCTGCCCCACCGCGAGCCTTCAAACCGCGCCCGCCGCAGGGTTTCAAGCCGGGCATGAAGTTGGAGGTCGTCGATCCAAGGGTGAGTTGACTTACTATGCGATATGTCAAAAATCAAAATCAAAAAGTTCTTTATTACTTTCCAAACACGTGCTTATAACTAGTAGACGAAGCCTCCTTTTAAGCAAAATTTTGCCCTGGCACGGGCAAAATTTTGCGACAACGCTCTGCATAACAATTGTGCAAAATTTACATAGCTAACAGAATTAACACTAAACCAACTTTTAACGTTTTATATGATAATTTTAGGATTATTCTTAAATTATTTTGTACATGTATTTGTATTGTAAGATATGTTCTGAGCGGTTATGCATGTGTGTGTGTGTGTGAGTGTGTGTGTGTGTGTGTGTATGTATGTGTGTGCGTTTGCGCGCGTGTGTCTGTGCATGCGTGTTGTGTGGTATGTTTGTGTAATGTTAGAAGGTGTACTCGTGTGTGAGTGTCTATGTGATGCCTAACATCTATTTATCAATTTTAAACAATGCCTCGGTTTCAGTATAGCTAAGATCTTGAAGCCAGTTACGTACTCTATATTTACATTCATATGAACTTCTGCTATAAATATCTAGTATTTTATTATATAGATGGGAAGACTGGAATTCTGATTGCAACCTAGCAAACTCTGTTCTGACCTTGGGAATTATTGCCACTTTGTATTGACGACTTCTTCTTTTATGTTCTACTAGAGGATCATATATTAAGGTTTTATGGTTATATGTATTTATAAATGACTAGAGACCCGCCCGGCTCCGCGCGGGTGCTGATATTAAATACACTACAGAAAAAACTGTCCTGTGTTTGCGATGTATAAGCGGAAAAAATGAAATAATTTACGACATCACATTATAAACCTAAAAAATAACAGTATTTCTCCACTATCTAATGGATGGTATTATACATATAAATCTTCCTTTATTATACATCAACTTCCGTTGCGTAGCTTTAAAGATCTAAGCGTACATAGAGATATAGAGACAGAAAAAGTAACCTTATTTTATTCTATGTAGTGATACTGCTTCCGTGGTCTAGTGGGCACAGTGTTCAGCTGCGTAACCCGGAGTTCGTGGGTACGAGTCCTGCGGGGAAACGTCACGTGCGATTATTCTTGTTCGGTTAGGACATTGCAGACTGAACCGCCTGATTGTCCGGACTGTAATAAATCCGTGCTTCGAAGGGCACGTTAAGCCGTCGGTCGCGGCTACAATCTTAGCATGGTAGTTGTCACCCACCAATCCGCATAGGGCCAGCGTGGTGGGTTGCGTCCCAATCTCCCCATAGCTGCTTAGCAGCCAGTGGCCTGCAGTGGACCGTTATAGGCTGATACAATAGGTAACTTTTTTTAAAGGCAATTAATTTCATGCCAGGTGCCGTTCCTGATACGCGTGGCAAGCGTAAGCGAGGTGAAGGGCCATCAGGTGCGCATCACGTTTGATGGGTGGCCGGACGAGCTGTCCACTTGGATGGACGACGACTCGCCTGACATGCATCCCGTCGGCTGGTGCCCTCAAGACTGGACATCCATTGGAACCACCGTTAAGTAAGTTGTTTAATATTTAATTTGCATATATTTTTAAAAAATAGTAAATCGATGTATGATGAGATGATGTATTTATCGATAGTAAATCGATCGAGTAAATCGATCGAAATATATTAATTTGTTTTTAAACAGACAGAAAAAAGCAATTAAGTACAGGATAGCTTATTTCTAAAAGAGGTTTCAGAACAGGAGGACGCTATAGTAAACAGGAAAACAACTAATAATACAAGTGCTAGACGCAAATAACCATGCACATAAATTAAAAAGAGACAAAACAAATTTAATTCATACTAATATTATAAATGTCATAATATGTGTCTAATTGTTTATGCGTTTTTCACGGATAAACGGAGCGACGAATTGAAGTGATTTTTTAAGAGGGTATAGTTGATGGGATGGAGAGAGACAGTCTTCTTTGTGTCTCTTTTCAACTTGATGGATTAAATAGCATTTTTTTTTTAATAGAGATATCCTTCACTTTTAACATTTTGAACGCCACTGTCCAAAATAAATAAAAATACCTACGAAAAATATCATCATCATTCACCATTACAGCCTAAAAAGTCATCAGGCAGCAGACAGGCATCCATTTTCTACCCGCCACCTTAACCAGGTCATCCGTTCATCTAGTTGGAGGTCGGCCTACGCTTGGTTTTCCGTGACGTGGACGCCACTCGAGAACCTTTCTGCCCCATCTGCCATCGGTTCTACGCACTATTTACCCTGCCCACTGCCACTTCAACTTACTTTATCTTTGAGCTATGTCGGTCACCCTAGTTTTCTTACGGATATCCTCGTTTCGGATTTTATCGCGTAGGGAAACATCTAACATAGCCCTCCCTTTAGCACGCCGAGCAACATTGAGTCAGTATAAGAGGCCCTTAGTGAGCGACCACGTTTCGCTTCCGTATGTCATAACTGGCAACACACTGGTCAGAGACCTTCGTCTTGAGACATTGAGGTATTTTGGACGAAAACATCTGCCTTAACTTCCCGAACGCTGCCCATCCTAATTAGATTCGACAAAATACCTTTTCGAAGTTGGACCTACCTACCTACCTACCCCATATTCGTCTACAACTTCGAGGACAGAACTTCCAAATGATATCGGTATCGGTAATGATGTGGGTATTAGACATGACTTTTGTCTTTTCCATGTTCATTTTAAGACCCACCTGTTGCGAATCTCTGTCTAGGGTTTTGAGCATAGTGCCCAAATCCTCCATGGATTCTGCCATGACAACTATATCATCGAAAAAATATAGTTACTACTAATCGTTTTAAACACGTTTATTTCACTTTTTTGACATGTATGACATGTATGTATAGCGTTATAATGTGTGTGTGCAGCATCGGAGGAGGCGGGCGTGGTGGGTCCGTGCGGCGTGGGCGGGTGCCGCGGCCTGGGCTCGTCCCGCGGCGGGGGCCACAAGCAGCACGCCGCCGCCGCCGCCTGCCCCTACCGCGCACCGCACCCCACACACCCCACACCCCCACGCGCGCCCCCAGGCTGGCCGGCCCTGCTGACCCGTCAGCCGCCGTGCTGCCCCGCTCCACCAGGTAACCGCCTGCCTCTACCGCACCCCGCACTCGTCGGGCTTCCTTCCTCTACTGACCCACCAGCCGCCGTGCTGCCCCGCTCCACCAGGTAACCGCCTGCCTCTACCGCACCCCGCACACGTCAGGCTTCCTTCCTCTACTGACCCACCAGCCGCCGTGCTGCCCCGCTCCACCAGGTAAGCGCCGGCCTCTACCGCACCCCGCACTCGTCGGGCTTCCTTCCTCTACTGACCCACCAGCCGCCGTGCTGCCCCGCTCCACCAGGTAAGCGCCGGCCCCTACACCCGACGCGTGCCGCCAGGATACCCAAGGTAAGCGTCTGCCCCCACGCCCCGCACACAACGCGAGCCCGCAGGCTGGCCTGCCCTGCTGACCCGCCGGCTACCGTGCTGCCAAGGTCTACCAGGTACGCTTACACCCCGCCTTCCTAACGCTGCCCCTACCGCACTCGCCACGTGCCCCCAGGCTGGCCTCCCCTACTGACCCGCCAGCCATAGTGCTGCCCCGCTCCACCAGGTATGCTTACAGCTCGCCTTCCTAACGCTGCCCCTACCGCACCCGCCATGCTGCTCTCCTCTACTAACCTGCTAGCCGCCGTGCACCAGGTAAGCGCCTGTCTCTACCGCACCACGCACACGTCAGGCTTGCCTCCTCTACTGACCCGCCAGCCGCCGTGCTGCCACGCTCCACCAGGTAACTGTCTGCCCTACCGCACCCCACACACCAGACGCGCGCCTCTAGGTAAGCGCCTGTCCCTACCGCACATTGCACATAACGCGAGCCCCCAGGCTGGCCCCCTCTACTGACCCACCAGCCGATAAGTAATTACGAAAAAACATGCTGCCAGGCTCCACCAGGTACACTGGCCGTACAAGCTACAACAAATACTTCTTTTGCTTACAATAATTGATCCTATCCACCACCCTTCAAGCCGCGTCAGACACACTGCTGATGCAGAGTTAATTACACCTAGTGTCATCATCATCAGCTCATTAAACGTCCCCACTGAGGGGCACGACCCTACCCGTATCGGGTGATTAGGCCTTAGTCGTCCACGCGGACCTAGTGCGGATTGGACGACTTCACACACAACCTTTGAATCTCTTCACAGGCGTGCATGAAGGTTTCCTCACGATGTTTTCCTTCACCGTAAGAGCGTCGGATAACGTACATATAATTTCGAAAAATCGAAAACCTATTGGTACGTGGCGGGATTTGAACCTCAGCCTTCACGGTACAAGGGCAACAGTCCACACCGTTGAGCCACCGACGCTCTCACCTAGTGTGCCACAGCAATATTCACTCTAGTATGCCTAATACTCAATTGTTATTTCAGATTCAGCAAATCCGTGAAATCCATGCAAACTAGTACCCCAACTAGCGACAAGGATAAGTAAGTTATATTGAAAAGTGTTTCTTAGTTATACATTATTATTTGTTTACAGTTTCTTAAACCTTGTTTCTCTTTACTACAGGGATTCAGTGCGCTCAAGGCCGCCTAAGCATAAAAGGGTTGATGATGTCAAAAGCGATTTGGTAAGTAAAATTTGCATAATGTAGAAAAGGTTCCTTCACAAAATGTCCCCTGGTCGCAAAACGTCCTTTTCGCTGAATTGAAGGGACGTTTTGCGAAAGGGACTGCGAATTCATTTCACATATTATCCTCCATTACCAGATATAGAAAACAAATACAAAATAATATATTACATAAATGTACATATATTATAGAGAAAAACGTTTTTCAAAGAACACATGTACAAAGCCTTTCAATGTTTACTTTTCTTCATCTTCTAGTATCCGCAGAATACCAGTGACCGTATCGCATATCCTGCCGTTACGATTTTTTGCTGAGGGTAGACCATTTCGGTGCATTATTTTATTTATTGTTCATATTTTATTAGTCTTAAGCTTTGTTTTGTATTTTTCGGTACCAAATAAACGTTTTTCTATTTTATTCATCATCATCAGCTCATTAAACGTACCCACCGAGGGGCACGAGCCTAGCCGTATAGGGTGATTAGGCTTTAGTCGTCCACGCGGGCCGAGTGCGGGTTGGAAACGTTCATTTTCGAAAATTCAAAAACACATTGGTACGTGGCGGGATTTGCACCTCCAGATCGGAGGACAACAGTTCACACTAATTAGCCACTGACGCTAATTGTATCAGAGATATATGAGTCGTGTAATATCAAAGGCGGCAAAGTAAGTCGGTGGGCGAAAATGAGATAAATATTTGAACTTACTGAAAATTCTGTTCGATTCTGTGTTCACTTTATTATCAAACATGGCCATAAACCCTTCAAAAACACGTACGTAAAATCACTTTGGGATCAAAAACGGCTATCGACTGGAAAAGAACTGTTTTATTTCGGCTATCAAAATTCAGATCAACCATACTTTGCCGCCTTTGATTCTATACGACTCATATATAAGTGATGTATGCAGATATCGGAGGACGAGTCGGAGTGCAGCTCCGGCGGCAAACGCTGGCGAGGGCCGCCTCCGCGCGCGCTGCTGCAGAGACACATCGACGACCTCGGCCTGCCCGCTGATCCCACCACTTGGACTGAGGTACATCTATACTTACTGGCAATGTTCTAACCAGGCCACTAATTTTGCTAATTTTAAAATGCCCTTATAGGATCGTTATTATAAATAAATATCCACTGACATTCACACAGCGCCATCTAGCCCCAAATTAAGCGTGAAGCCTGTAATATGGGTACTAAACAACAGAGAATCATACTTTTTTTTTAAATACATACATATTATACATAGAAAACTCCCAGACCATTACAAACAGATGAAGATGCTATTCAAACCACTACTATAATAGGCATGATGACAGGGTCCTGGAATCGTAAGAACTATTTTATATTATTACAAATCTGGGTTAAAAATAACGATGTGCTTACTCTCAGCTCGAAAACTCGTGTTTTATGAATTTTATTAGTCTTCAAAGATGGCCACCCATGAAGACTAATAAAATTCCATTTTTTTGAAGTACATTAATTGTCAAAAAATTGTAAACAAAAGGATTACACATATAACTTAAAGCAACTTTTGCTATTATACCATTTGAATAAACGCAACATTTAATATAGTTGTGGTACAAAATTCACAAGCTATGCATACGAATTACTGAGGCGTGACGTCATAACTAGGTAGCCATTTGTATGAAGCGTTTTCTGGGAAAGTCCATTATTGTGTTTTTAGAATTGAAAAATCTCTGTGAGTTTTAATGTTAACGGAGTAATTCTTTTACCAATGTTCCTATTATAATGCGTCCATCGATATAATAGCAGAAAAAAAAATTGTCATCATCCCTATTATCTGGTTTGTATATTTAAAAGTGAATAATACGATCCCCATGTATGTCAGGGCGAGGTGGCGTCTCTGGTGGAGCGTGTGGGTGGAGCGGGCGCGGGGGCCCTCGCCCGAGGCGCCAGACTCCGGGGCGCGGAGCTAGTGATGGCCTCGCGGGACGAGCTCGCCGCCTGTCTGCGGCTGCGGCTGGGGCCCGCCGTCAAGGTATGCACTACGCGACAACTGGCGATGGGACTCCGGGCCGCCGAGCTGGTGATGGCAACGTTATATACTGCTGATGATTGCAGACGGCGTTTACTATAACCCACATGTGTGATGACCTTTGGCAACATGCCGGCACACACGAAAATACTTATGCTTTGTAAGTTATAAACGGGTTGGATCTTAGGTTAAAAACATAGTTCGGACACCCTTCCTGCTGCAAATGGTACAATTCTTAAACTATGGACAGTTAAATATTGGAATAATATTTTTAGCGTACAGTAGGTCCATTTTATAATTTGTAGGAAGTCAAATAAATTTGGTGGAATTCATTAAAACTAACTAAATGCACAATCACAAAGATCAATCAAAAATATCTGAGCCGCTTGATACACAGGTTGACTTATTCTTATATTTACAATATAAAATTATTTATTCAAATTTTGACCTTAAGGCCTCATTAAAAGGGTACAAAATCAAAGCACGAGCATACCACTGTGTCACTTTGACATGTAACAAGCGACGTGATTATCAATGAAAATTTTGCCCAAATGACGCGATGAGCAAAATTTTTCCACATACACTATAAGACAGATTGTGCATCAAGTGAATGTTTATCTAAGTCATCAATGGATAAATGTAATTTTCATGTACCAGGTGTACGCGGCGGTTCGGTTGTTACGCGCCGCGGCCGCGCCGTGCTGATGGCAGCGGATACGCGAGCGCGCCCTCCGCGTGCTCGTGTGAGCCACGCCTAACCCATACCGCATCTACTGTGCGACCTTACCCTTTGACTGCAAATAACGCTTTAAGGCGCCAGACACAATAGATTTTCTATTGTGTCTGGATTCCTGGCGTTCAATGGGTTAACCAGAAAACCAATCAATATAGTGTTTATAGTGAAGTGGTAAATTAATGACAATACTAATTGTCTTCTTGAACCTATATGGAAAACGTGTTTCTCAATGTGAAATGTTTGTGTTTATTATTTCTGATCATTTGTCTGTATCTTACCTATTGGTGTACAATGTGACTGTATTAAATGAAAAGTGTTGGAATAATCAAAGTGATGTGAAGTGAAATAAGGCTTTTATAAAGTTTCAAGTTTGACAATTGCAGTACTTATTAGTGCTTTCAAATTTATGTGACTAATATGGTAATGAATCAATATAGGCCACCATATGGAGTTTTTTTTTCACTTCTTATCGAAAGGCAAATGACTTTCTTAAAAATAGGGTAATGGGTATTACTATTTGTTTTAAAATTTAAGCAATATGAACGAAGTATTGCATGTATTCATTTAAATCTTGATATTGGGTATTTTATTTAGTATAATTACTATAATATAGTAAATATTATTTGCCCCATGAGGCTATGAGAAACTTGGTTTTACACCAAAAGAATTGGAACAAATAACTTTGTTCTATATTATTCTTCATCAATATTAAATTTTCCATTTACTTTTGTAAATATTGGGTAAATTTGTTTCATTATTTTTGTTCAGGTAAAATGATTTATTTACATTAAAATATTACATAATTATAGCACAAAAATAAATAACATTTATTTGTATACAATATATGGGTGCATTTATGTGGACAAACAAAGAATTAAACAGCTCCATCCAAATAAAGTTTATTATACAAAATCAAAGCAAGCTTGTTATTTTCAGAATGAATATCCAAAAATTACACAAAGATCAAACAAACTTAAGGTTAATATCATAACCAAAATAAATTATACTTTTATGAATATTGGTATATCAATATATTATACAATGTCTGTGTCTGTTATTGGTGTGTTTGTTTTTGTACAGATTAATTAAAATTAATTACTGTCAAGGCACCGAATAACACATGGTAAATTTTTAAAGAGGATTATTCCAAATTCATCATTTTCATTATACAAATATAATAAATAAATAATAATAATAAATATCCACTGACATTCACACGCCATCTAGTCCCAAGTTAAGTGTGAAGCCTGTATTATGGGTACTAAACAACGGATAAATATACTTATATACTTTTTTTTTGTAAATACATACATATTATACATAGAAAACACCCAGACCATTACAAACAGACATGTTCATGCACACAAATGTTTGTACTGCCCGGGGATCGAACCCGGAACCCTTGGTGTTGCAGCTGACCTCTCAACCGCTACACCAAATGGGTCGTCAAAAGTAATATATGTATCTAAAAGATGCTGGACTATTATTTTGATGAGATTTTAATATTTTGTTTCCTTCTCTGAGCAATATAGAACAAAACAAAATGTTTTGACTAAAGTGAACAGTCTAATAACTTGTTTTTAATTTTATTTAATAATGTTAACAATAATGAAAATGTTGCTTTGGTCAGTCTTAATTCATTGTAAACCCTTAAATATCATGCTTTAAATGCTAGGTTGTGAATAAGCAATCTATTTTCTGTCATGTTTATAAAACTATTTGTAGAATAGATATTTAAATTTAAAAATATGGTTAGACTTTGATTTTTAAAATCTTGAATAAATATTAGTGACTAATATTGTTCTATTGATTACAACAACATTGAAATCTAAATGTATAATTTAGATTTCAATGTTGTTGTAAGTGATATTCTTTCTATTATTTAAACGCTTAAATGTATTTGGTGAATGCATGTTGACAATCATTATTTTCAATTACCTAACTAATATGCAGTATGAATAATCTATTCCTGAGTAAGTTGAAGTAAATAAATGTTGTATATAACATGTATAATTATAAAAATCCTTGTGCAATTTAGTATTATAGATAATTGTTTTCTATCTACTAATGAAAGGTCCATCAAATCTCACAGAACTAGTCATCTAGAAGTGATATACTTAAATTTTGTGGAATTTCTAACTTTGACTAAGTTTCAATGTTTTAGGTTTGAATGGACCTAGTCACAGTTAGTAGTCATTAGTAACTGTTTAAATTAAATTGTTAGATTTTATTATAATTTAAATTTCCCATAAGTGTTACATACATTTTTGTGAAGGATCATTTTGTTTTCAAAGAAAAGAATGATTGAAATTTTCATTTTGTGTTTAAATTATTATGTTCTTTTTGTCAGGCCTCTACAATGAAGTTTTAGTGTAAATAAACATTCACTTGATTATTTTTTTGAAAAAACATTTTCTCTTTTGGGCATGCCACATGAATTGGCAAATTTTATTTAGTTACTGCTGAGATAATGTTTTAATATTTATACTTTAGCTCTTCAAAAAGAAACAAATATTCAATATTATGTTATTGTTTTATATAAACTGCAGACATGAAGTTGATGGCTTCATGTCAATGAAATGAAAATTGTAAATAATTGTGGATAGGCTACAGATTATTTTTGTAGTGGCCATGTATGTACATAGTGAGATATCTAGTGTAAGTTTTTACACCACATCTAGGACTAAGTAAAGTGCCATTTTTGTTGGCACAAGCTATTTGAAACTGTTGTTCTGTAATTTAATAAAAATTTTGTGAAAGTAAAATTTTACTTTTATTTTCAATATATACAATTTTTTATCACAGAATAATAGAATTACTATTTTTATTTTCATCTATTTAATGGGTTGCTAAAATATTCTATGTAATTTGGGGACCTCTTTCTGTTATCATTGCTTTTGTTTTCTTGTGCACCTTAGTTGATTCTACAATATTAGGGTCATTTTCTTCAGCATACTTATCTAGTGTTTTGCGCAAAAGAAGTTTAAGTTTGTTTATACTCTCCCCACCTTTTAGGGCAGAAATACCAATTATATATTCAAATGAGAATAATTTTTGGGGTCTCAACTCTTCTGGTATGGAATCTATGACTTTATCAATGTTACTAAAAGCTTCTTTAATATTGTAAAGAGTCTTTTCTGCATTTTCTACATCCATTTTGTTAATTGCAAGCACAGCGGGCTTTTCTAGTAAATCTTGATTATAAAGTTCTAGCTCTTTGTTCAATAGTAGAACAGTTTCTAAACAAGACCTTTGAGGATGCTTAGGACTTAGTTGGAAACCTTGTACATCAGCTATGAATAACAACAGTTTTGTTCTTTCAATGTGTTTTAAAAAACTATGTCCAAGTCCAACATTGACATGAGCACCTTCAATTAATCCTGGTAAGTCTGCAATGGATATTTGCCTATAATCGTCATATTGAATAATCCCTTTATTGGGTTTTATTGTAGTGAATGGGTAATTTGCTATTCTTGGCTTAGCTCTTGATATAGATTTCAAAAGTGAACTTTTACCCGCATTAGGAAAACCAACTAGTCCTATATCGGCAATTAGCTTTAAATCAAGTCTTACATGATGAACTTGACCATAGTGGCCAAGGAAGTTGTTCTCTTTCTTTCCACCAGGACCACCTCTAGCTATGATAACAGTTTCTCCTTCTTCATTAATTGAACCTAAAACCTTTCCATCGTCTCTATAAATTGTAACGCCTAAAGGAACTTCAAGTTTAACGTCAGTTCCAGGACTGCCAATTATCCTCGTTTTACGACTGTCCTCACCATGGCCGGCGCTTATTGATTTACCACGAAATGAGCTGCTAATATTTCTCAGATTTGCAGTTTCTTTGCCGATGCAATAAACACATCCACCTTGTCCACCGAGACCGCCAAATTTGGGTAGACCTGTTCCCCCAGTTCCTCCTTTGACATGAAGTCGAACAGAGTCTATGAACTTACTGCGTAAGAAAGAGCGCGGCTTTTTTAGTTCTTTGGCAGCGAACAACGTTCTAAAGATTAAAACCATTATGTTAAAACGAAAGTCGATTGAGCATATATTTTTGTTTAAGTTATCGTAAAATATGTATGAGGTTATGTTTTTGATGGTTTATATTTTTTTAATTCGTCCCATTTGAAACAGGGTAAGATCATAGACCATGCTTCCTCGTCCATTATATTAACCATTAAGTGTTCATGAACAAGTGCAAGTGTTGGCAAATGAAACAAAACAGTACAACGGTTACTTTGAGTTCTCTCAAGAAGTCCGCAAAGGATTTCAGTAAAGTCCCACATCTTCACTGAGGGTATTCATATATTATCATCGTGATCATCACTCATCATCATCATGTCATGACTCGTTTATTCATGAATCAAACAAATAATATTTATTAATGACGAGGCAGCGTAGTGTATGATCTTAGCCAGTTCCAATTAGGACGACTAAAAGAAAAAAACAATCATTAATTTGTTTTGTTTACAATTATAATGTAAGTTTTCGAAAAACGATAATGAAAACTTTGTTTTATGCATTAAATTGAAAACAATGTATTAGCAATTGTGAGTTTTGTAAGATTTATTACATATCTTTACTAAGCTCCTTATCATGAATGCATTAATATTATCCTTCATTATTTTAATCCATCAAATATCGTCTATTGCAACAAGTGAAGGAGACCGTTCACCTTTTTATCAGAAATGTGTAAAGAACTGTATGGATGACTCTTGCGGTATAGGTATTTTGAAGATTCATTGCACTGTGCATATTGTATAACTATTATTGTAAAATATTGCTGATGAATGAAATTTGCATGTTAAATCACAGATAGCTGGTCTTTCAAAAGTAATGCTGTTCAAGAATTAGATACGTGGAGCCGGCTTTTATGGAACTGTCGTGATGAGTGTCGATACAAGTGTATGTGGCGCACAGTGCGAGGGTTTCAAGAGCGCGGGTATTCAGTACCAAAGTTTCATGGCAAGGTACAATATCTCGTGACTTTATATAATTAGAGTTATTTCAGTTGAAGTAGAACAAAAAGTAGTCAATCACACAATTGGTCTATTATACCTATTTCTTTAAGTCAATATTATAATTCCATTACTGCATAACTTTACCACATTCTTTTCAGTGGCCATTTGTGAGGTTTATGGGTGTGCAGGAGCCAGGAGCTGCATTTGCGTCATTACTTAATCTGGCTACCAATATTTACATGTACACAGAACTTGCTAGGCAATTTCCTGCAAAAAGTTCTCCTTTGGTACTGTTCTGGCATCTTTTTGCAGCTGTAAGTATAACTTTCTCTTTCTCTCTCTCTCTATATATAATATATTATATTGCTATAAAATCAATCAAATGAAATTCTACAAATCTATAGAAATAAAGAGTTATGAGTATAATTAAAGTATTATTTGTAACAAAAGTGTTCTGAAGTAGCTTTACCAATTCTGAGAATTTATAAGTCTCTTAACCATGAGAATGTCTACACCAAATTATTTATTTACTTTCAAATCATTTCAAGTTTATAAGAATTATAAGTCATATTTCCCGAGTCACATATTTACATATTTTTAGTTTCTCACATACATAAAATGTATTTGTCATTCAGGTTTCAATCAATGCTTGGATATGGTCTACAATTTTCCATACTCGAGACAGCCCTTTCACAGAGTTTATGGACTATGCATGCGCTCTTTCCTTGGTGATGAGTATGTTTGTCGCTGTTATCGTAAGGTATTTAAACAATATGCAGATAAGTATATATGAATTGATAATTTGAGTATGAGAGAGCCATCTATGTATGTATGTGCAGCAAAACACCATTTTAATAATATGAAGGAAGCCGTTAAACGCCATGCACTCAGACCCTTTTTCAGAGTTTTTAAAGTATATGTGATCATTCTTTGAAATAATTTATATAATTCTTATTAGGTACATAAGAATTATATAAATTATTTCAATGATTTTATTTTATTTACAGAGCATTTCATAAAAAAAGAAAAATAATGGCATTATTATTGACTCCTCTGCTGTTGTATTTTATAGAACATGTGCGATACTTGTACAGTGGAACCATAGACTATGATTACAACATGATGGTCAATGTATTCTTTGGTAAGTAGTTTTTATTTTTAATGTTTTATTTAGGAATTACAATCAAATTCCTAATGTCAGAAACATTGAAATGTTTGTTAGAATTAAAATCACAGTGACTGTAAATTTAGTAAATATACACTGACATTCATACAGCGCCATCTAGCCCCAAATTATGTGTGAAGCCTGTAATTTGGGTACTAAACAATGGATAAACATATATTGCTTTTTGTAATATGACATAAATAACATGCATATTATACATAGAAAACACCCAGACCATTTCAAACAGTCATGTTCATGCACACAAATGTTTGTACTGCCCGGGGATCGAACCCGGAACTCTTGGTGTAGCAACCAACATCTTCAACCGCTACACCAAATTGGTTAAAGAATGTAGTCAGAAGCATGAGTATAGCCAGTCTTGGGCTCAGGGTGGGACAACAGTGAATCTATAACCCTCCCCCTCCCCAGGTATTTTTTTTTGTTTAAATATGTTAGAGTCAGGGTGGGGCAAGCGCCCCAGCTTGCTTGGCCCATGGTCAGAAGCTCATGTTGTGCCCAGGTGCGTTGGGTTGCATATCATGGTGCGTATGGGCGTTGCACCGGCGTAGGAAAGGCTCGCGTGTGTGGTGGCGAGGCGGCGCGCCCTTGTTGTCGGCGGCGGCGCTGGCTCTCGAGCTGATGGACTTCCCGCCGCAGTACGGCGTGTGGGACGCGCATGCGCTCTGGCATCTAACCACTGTGCCGCTGCCCCTACTGTTTTATAGGTAACTTTTAACTTTTATGAACTAGTACCCCTGGCTGATGATTAAATGATTTAATTCGTAAGAGAACTAAAGTAACCGACATAAGATGCCGGATTAGCAAGTCGAAGTGGCAGTGGGCTGGTAAATGTCGTAGAACCGATGGCCGTTGGAGCAGACGAGTTCTGGAGTGCAGACCGCGTCTTGGCAAGCGTAGCGCAGAACGCCTTCCGGCCCGATGGACCGACGACTTGCGAAAGGTCACTGGTGAAGGCTGAATGAGGAAAGCGGAGGACCGGGATATCTGGCGCAAAATGGGTGAGGCCTATGTCCAGCATTGGACTGCGAGACTTTGAATAGATAGATAGATAGCCCCTGGCTGAGTGCCCCCCACTGGTGGGTGGAACTAAACAGTGTTGCCGTTCGATAGTTCACTGTCGGTAGTCTATCAGTCAGTAGAAGGGCGAATGCATTAGGGGCTAATCGATTAATCTAAATACTATCGACACACAGAAATTCTATAATATATAATAAATTATCGATGCTTTCGGTAGTTTTGCGCTTGAATACTAACGACACACAGAAATTCTTAATATTCAACATACAGCGTGAAATTTGAATCATTGGCATCCATTCGACGTATTATTGTACTCATATGACGGCATGTTTTTATGGGAACCTATATATAATATAGAGTTATCATAATAGTTTTACAAAATAAATGATATTTAAATAAATTATGACATTGCATTGAGCAATACGATATTTTACTACAGCTCGTAATATTTGATTCAACATGCGTCCAAATTCAAAAATTTTCAAAAGTGCACAACAACTTTCGTGGATGCCTTTAGCGACTAATAAACTTTCCCTCGTGTTTAATTTTACCTTTTCTAATTCCAGGTTTATCATTGATGACCTTCATTACCTACAATCGTCGAAATTAGCTGAAAAAAGTGATTTCAACAAACTTACTTAAACTTAACTAGTCCCATTTCCTGTGTAATAACAATCTTTAGAAATAATAATAAATTATTTGAAACAACACTTAAAACCTTTTTATTTCTACTACCACTGATTCAAATTAAACTGATCACAAGAGTTTACCAAGATACAAAACAATCAACCATCTAATATGAATTTCTTCCACTGCTCACCGCAATGGATCCCAAGTTTATGCTTTTTGAGCCACGCCAAACCTTTTGTTGTTGCTTTGGGTGTCGAATTAGCCACGTTAACTTGTCTCATGTAGTCTGGATTCACGATTCTCTGATTAATTTGTGGTTTGTCACATGACTGGGGTGGAATGTTCCCAGCATGATGATTGACTACGGCGTTTCGAGCTTCGTAATTTTGCCAGTATACTGGGCGTCTCGCAGTTTCTCTAGATGAAGGGGTGTCTGACGAATGTCGCTGATTCTCATGAAACATCAGCTTTTCGTTCCAATGTCGTCTGTACTCCTGCTCCATATACGGAGATCTCCTGGGTTTTTCTTGAAACCGATCCCGCATATTTCGAGAGTAGGATATTTTTGAATGCGCTTTTATTTTGGGGGGGGCTGCGTACTGATCGTGTACTATAAGGAACGAACCGTGGAGTCCTGTCCATTTTATGGCCGATATACCGAGTTGGTCTTTTCACCCTCTGACTGTATACAGTCTGGTAATCATCGGAGTTTTCTTCCGACTCATCATCTTCCACTTCAATGTGATCATTTTTCTTTTTACTTTTGGCGCCTATCATTTTTACAGATTGCAACATCTTGCTGAACAACCCTTTTTTAATGACTGGATCGGCTTTCTGAAAACAATAGTGTCAGTCAATGCCTTAAACGACCGTTACGTGCTTATATCACTTGAATATTTATTTAGATATTTAACCAAATTAATGAATTCAACAGAAGTAGCTAACCAATTTAAATAATTTTTTCAACAATACTAAAAGTTTACCCTATATTTGGATACGTTCACTCTGTGCTTTCTTATGGTTTGTTATTATGGGGGAATTCTGTAGAGGCAACGAGGTCATTCAAAGTTCAGAAAAGGTGCATAAGAGCACTTTGCAAACTAACGAGTAGGGATTCGTGTAAACCTTGGTTTAAAAAATTAAATATATTACCATTGACATGTTTATACATCAAAGATATTTGTGTATTTGTAAAAGGAAACCAAAATTATTTCCAAAAAACATTCTGATGTTATTGCACGAAAGACAAGGCATCAAAATCGTTTGTATATTCCTAAGTGTTCCCTTGAGTTGTTTAAGAAAAATGCCTTTTGTATGGCTATATGCATTTATAATAAATTACCAGATCATCTAAAAGAATTACCTATGACGCAGTTTAAAAAGAAGCTTTTAAAATTTTGATTAATAAATGTTATTATAAATTAAATGATTTTTTAACTGACCATTTAGATGATTTATAGGTAGGTTAGGTAATAAGAGAAATGACTCAATAATAAAATATGTTTGTAAAATTTCTATATTGTATACTTTGACATTTAATGATGATAATTTTCTTATTATTTTAGCTATAAGTAATTAATATTTGCACGCCATTTTACTGGTAGAATGTAAAGGACACCAGAGATTGTAAAAAATATGTATAATACTTACATTCGAGCAAATAAATGAATTCTATTCTATTCTATTCTATTCCTAAAAATACAAACAAATCGTGAACATGACGTGATTCATTTACCTTCAGATAAACAATAAACTGACTAAATGCACAATTTCACGCAAAAAGTGTCCGCTGTAAATGTCTGCCCATCGCATCAGTTGGGCAGAATTTTCATTCACTATCACGTCGCATGCTACATGCCATAGTGTGTACAAATACAAATGATGATGTGTTAAGGTTACAATTTTAATGAATAATTTTATTTCATAAATACAACAATCAGTCAACTTGCATATTTGTCAAGCGGCTCGGACATTTTTCGTTAATCATGATTGTGCATCTATAAAAGTATATTGTTTATCTAATTTACCTTAGATGGTTCTCCAGTAGGTACATAGACGACATCTTCAGTTTCAGAAGAGGACGATTCTTCGTCACTTGCCGTGGTGTCGGGACTCTCCTCCTCGTACTCTTCCACGATCTTGTTTTGCCTCTTGTGCGCGTTTGCGTTTTCCAAGTAATTTTCTACCCGGTGGTTGCGCGTCTGGCGTTCGGTGTCGGACGTGACGACCTGCGACCGCATGCTCAATGTATTAGACATAAGTTTGCTATTAAATGAGCTCTGCGGTGAATTCGTCTTTTGAAAATTCGTAGAGGCGTCCCTTTTCGTAAACTTCCCCGCCCCTTCATCCAACAAACTTGCCTGTTTATAGATTTATTTAAAGACCCACGAGGTGTCGACTTTGCGCCATTGTATTCGCTAGCTGATGTATCTTTGGCCGGATAGTCCATGTTGACCGTTATTGATTTGTATATTTCTTTAATCAGTTTCTCAGTTTCTTTGCTGCGTTCCTTATCGGTGTTGGTGGCGGCGGTAGTAGCTTGCTTTGCTTGGTTCATTTTAGGAATATGAGAGCTGTTTCTATAGCAACTGGAGCACATGTTGCGGCCCGGCGTTTGGATAAAGATAGGAAAGTTGTGCAAGAACTTGGAAGGGTAAGGTACCCTTGAGAAGCAACAGGGTCCTGACATCATCTGCTTAGAACACGACGCTAGGTATGGATCCATATTATAAGGACTGTAAGTAAAACTATGGAGCAGGCTTGAGCAGCCTGGCAACATGCCAGGCTGCTCACCCTGTGACACTCCGTTTTGCACTACCGCATCTTTAGTGCATTTATTTTCCGAATGTATTTTTGATTGGGTATTGGTTTTTACTTCAGTTAATACCGACTGTAACATAGTTTTTATCTGGTTTAAAGTTTCCTCTGTTTTATTTTCTTCTAGGATGACCTGGTTGATTTGTACACTTTGTGTTGTAGTAGCCTGACATTCTGTCTCGTTTGATACAGACGTAAGACATTCTGCATTCTTGTGTGTTGTAATAGTGATTGGTTTCGTTAATTGGAGTTTGTTAGGCGATGGCCGCTTTAGGTAAACGTCTCCGCAGTCAATGCAGCTGCTTCTGGATGGTTCAGTCGCGTTTAACAATGTTTCTCGTCGAGGAGTTGGTCTATATACTTTTTCTGGTTTATTATATGTTCTTTGAAGCTTTTTTGGATATGTTGAAGTAGGTGCCGTGTAATGGTTAACAATGTAGGGATAGAGTTTTGTTTTAAAAGGAATGTTATGTTCGGGATGATATAAGGTAGGCATAGGTGCGGTATTTCTTGGGCGTCGCTTTGAATATTCTTTTGACTGTGTGTCTTATTTTCGTAGCATTGTTTTGTTATTTTTGCAGGCTTGTCTCTGACAGGAACCATGTCATACATGCTGGAGTCATAAAAATCAGTGTTATTCGTAAAGTCCTTAAACGCGCAAAAAGGGGTCTTACTTGGTAAGTGTCCGTCATTAGACCTTGAGTGATGGTCAATGTTGTGAAACGCGCCGTGACAACACGAGCATAGGTCTGAATCATTGTGATTGGGTAATTTTTTGGCTAATGTTAGTAACCCGGGTGTGGAGGCATCTCTGCATATAGGTGAAGAGAATTCGCTCAAGATTGAAACGTCTTGCAGTGGCACGGGCTTGTACTGTTTCCGTATCATCTCTGATATATAAGACTTGCTTAGCGACTCTGCAGTGCTATTCATTTTGTTAGAGTCCTGATCTAAGTAACTGTTAAAAGGACTATTCATAGCTTGAGCGTAGTATACAAACTGAGTCTTTTCTTTGGTCTTTTTTGAGGACTTCTTCTTTTTCTTAAAGAAACTCTTTTTCTTATCTGAAGTCTTCTCCTGATTGAAAGCTTCTGAAGACCAACAAGCACAACCTTGAACTTGAACAGAGTTTTGAAGCTTCACGGGGATAAAGTTATCTTCTTCTGGGTAGATGGAAACATCAGACGAATGAAATATTGCTTCTGCCTGGGGGTTAGCGATTTCCAATCTATTTTGACTTAGGGAACAACCTCCGCATCGCTCTTTATGAACTGCGGCGTAGACTTCGTTAGGTTTGCAGCATGTGTTTGAGTGCTTTGAAAAGCCAGGCCGACACAGTACCGAATCTACCACAGGGCCCGTTTTCACCCCCGTGTAGCTTTCTCGAGTACCACTTTTAGCTTCATCCAGTTGTTTCTCTAGGGAAATGATCTTCTGTTGAAGATCAGTGACATCTATTGGTATACAAGAAATTATTTTAACTTCGGTTTGTGATGGTGTATTCCCTGAAATAATGAGGTATTCGATTGAAATTAAATTTTATGATAAAAAATTACACCTATATATGTACTCAAAAGAAAGGTAGGTACGCACCTAAGTTGAAAGCAACTCTACGTAGAAAATTTTCGACACCTTTGAATCGTGTGAATAAAGTTGGTGAGGTGTTCGAGCTCATGATTGTGGTCCAGTTCCAAACGCCAGCGGACTGGCACCTTTGACCTCATCTACCAAATATTTCATCAGCATTATTTGACGTCTTTAACCTAAATTTCCATGATTGTTAACCAAATTATACTTTAACGTAAATTTGAGTAGAAATTCATCTTTATCAGTTCACATAAAATTTGTCTGTCATTATTTGCTTAGTCTATAGGACTGACATAATTCACAGATCATGATTAATAAAGCAAAGAGATTCATCTTAAAGACTTTTGTATCCTTTTACTTTACGACGCTGATTCCTCTATAGATTTTAAACGAATGGTAGAATCTCGTCAAAATCCCCTTTTTAATCCTTCCGAAAATCCTTACATGGCCATGAATGTGTCGCCTGCGCGATGGGGCAGTTTTCTTAAACTATAAGTGGTAAGGTGACACGTTTTCGCTTATGTGTATGAAGTGATAGCACTGATTTAAGAAACCCGACATTTAACTCATTGAGCTCCGGGAATCCAGACTTAACAGGAAATCTATTGTCTGGCGCCTTAAGGCGTCATTGGCGGTGAAAGCGTTAAAACTAACCTTTCCATTTCAAAAATTACCAATGTCAACAGTCCACTGTAGATCATAGGTAATGTTTGTACCAGACCATCCGACCTTTCGATTTCTTCATTCAGCCTATAGAAAACGACCTTACGTAAGTCATCGGGATTGAGGTAAGGCGCTACCACAGACCCCACTCGAGCTCGTCAGCTCTAATGGCCATCAGTCCTACGATATTCGTAATCATATTGGGAGTTGTTGCTAGTGTAATTGCCCATTTTCATTTGCGATCGAGACCTCACATGAAGAATAGCTTTACTATTCGTTAACAATAGTGTAATTCAAGCAAATTTTGCAATACTAAAAATCCCATTAGATTGGATCCGGGTGATCGTGGAGATCGAAAAGTATTATTTGTAGGTAATCGCACCGTTTTAGTAGGCACGTTGGGTAGTTCCACTCGTCACCCCTAGCTTTGTCTAGGAATTAATGAATTTGGAATGAGTGGGATTTTTTTTTGAAAAAAATCCCATTCGTCACACCTAGTAAACTTTTTATCTTAATCAACTCTATAATAACCATATTGTAATATTCTCATGGCAAGCCTTACTTGGTGATCTTGGCCACACTTCACATGAGTAGGTATTACGTACTATTAGGAATATTAAAATGATTTGGAAAAAAGGTTCTGTTGTGAACAACTTATGAATTTATCGAACTGATAAAAAATGCTGTCCACTGAAAAGTACTAATTGGACACCTCTTATGTAATCATGGTCTCCTAGTACTTATAAAAGATATAATTTAAGAAACAATACGTTCATTGTAGAGTTGATAAAGCTATAGTTTTATTAGGGGTGACGAGTGAGATTTTTTTCAAAAACTTCCCACTCGTCCCCGGACACACAAACATAGATTCTCAAGGAGGATAGAATGGATAAGGTATTATTAAAAGTCATAACTATTGTTTGAGACACCTTTATTGTCATTCACAAGTGCATCTTCTAACTCTCTACATTTACAAGCTTTACAATAAAAACAGATTTATATGAAGTAAATAAAGAATATATAAAATGTATCCATACATATTACTTATATGTACATAATGAAAAAGTTTAAATATCGCCATGAAAACTTTTAGATACAGTCATCACATTCTTGCATCTTAAAGGTGCCCAGAGTTACTTTATGTTTAAGACCGCTTTCGTCTTGCGAATGCCGCACAAAGCAAGGTCTTTGACCAACATTAAATATATAAAGTACGTATTGTAGATTACTCACTTTTTTAGTGTGACATTACTACTACTCAATAGAAAAGGTTATTAATACAAATTACAACCAATTGTGTTATTAATACAATATACATAAAATTAACAATAAAATAAAACAATTTAACGAATTGTATATACAGTCACTACTAAGTAATAAGCTCTCTTAAATTGGAATGTTTTCTAATTACACATCTTCGGATGTCTACATTCGTTGGCTCCTAATATTGCACTACTGATACATATTATTTATATTTTAAATGGAATTGCCCTATGCACTATACAAGGCATCACATTGTTATTAAAAATAATATTATATATCGGCAAGAATCTTTTGTTAACCTATTATCCGCCGGGATTCCAGACACAATGTTGAACATATGCAACCGCTGCGCTCAAAGGGTTAACTTTGCAAATTTATTTAATTTTGAGAAGGATGCCATTTGTGCGTTGATTTTTGTAAACTCATTTAGTATTTTGTTACGCTTATACATTGTTCAAAGTCTACCATGGAAGAAAAGGCGACCATTTTTATTTCTATTATCTACCTACTGGTGGCATTTCATTTTAAAAAACGAATATTGAAGAAAATTTGTTGGAAAATGTGTCAAAACCCTGTTTTTACATAATTAATGCTTATTCATCAAGGTAAGTACAGGTATAGTTTAAGGGCGGATCCAGGTTAGGCGCCAGGAGAGGGCCACATAGTAGTAGTCAAGTTTTTATAAGGTATTTTTAAAAACTTGACTACTACTATAAGGTACTATATAAGGTATTTTGTTACTGTACGTTAGTATAGTACTTAAAAACACTCAGAGAGGGTCATGACCCCCATGACCCCCCCTGGATCCGCCGTTGGTATAGTTACATAAACTACTTTTTAAACATTCGAACTGGCCTACGAACGTTACGATTACATTAACATAAAATGGTTTGATGGTCGCTTTTATCCTTATATATGTAAAAATAAAGCTAAATAATATTAAGTATTTATATATTACTCTAGTATTATTAAACAAAAATATGGGTTTCATAGGTTTTTATATGGCGAGAAAAATCAGTAGGTACCTACATACAATGTGGAGCCTTTAATAAATATCTATCAATATTTGGATGTGTGAAATTTGATCAGTGATTATAATATCCTTGCATTATTATTTTGATCACTAATGAGTTTTCGGTAGTAACATAAATAAATCGCGCATACGTAATAAAATGTCAAACATGCATTAATTGATAAATAACAACCCCTATTTTACGTTTTACTTTGTCTTACTCAACGTTTACATCTAATTTGTGCTCTTTGTAAGATACAAATGTTATAAAATATAAGCATGTTTCAAATAAAAAAAAATTACGCATCCCATATTTCTTTGATTAATTCGAGAAATTTATTAAAATGTAAAAGTCAAAGTAGTTTTTAAAAAAAATAAAGTTTTATTAATTCTATAAAGAGTAGGTAAGTGACCATATTATTTTGCAAATTTCACCTAAAACATAGAAAAATTCAGTACTACGCCGTATCTTAATATAAACATATAGATATATATACCTATAATTATATACAATATATTGATTTCAGTTGTCAATATATACAACGCCCATTCTTCCTCAAACATGGTTTTGTCTATAGTTAATTATTTGTCATTTATATAAGACATGTTGAGATTTCTATAAGTGACTAATCTAAGTTATAAGTAAGGAAAGTCTTTTACATGGCAACAGTTCAGGCAAGTTGAAGTTAATATATTTCATTACATGGGCTTCCAACATAACAAAAAACTACAAACGTTTCTAAAATAATAACGATATTTTATTTATGACGGTAAGTTTTCGTAGCTTAATAGATATAAGAAATAGGGTTTGACCTCAACATATTCTAAAAAAACTTATTTCAAATATGGCGGAAGATATCGCATTCATGCCCAGTAGCGTACCTAAACATATTGATTAAGGAAAAAATTGTACTACATGGAAAACGAACATGATCCTTAGATGTGTGCTTCATAAATGTTAAATTATTATTCCTAAGAAAAAAAAACTAACAATTCATGGAGTCACAGTTAATTATTCACACTACTACTATATATTTACATTGATATGGTCATTGATAAATTAACAATAAATTTATATTATGTTAGCTCTATACTAAAAACGTAGCATTGTGACTTAGAAATGTAAGTACAAAATGTACCGTAAAAAATTAAGATTACATGAGATATTATGTTGTATTTCGAGTGTTTCTCATAATATCGAATGTTATCGTATTATATCTGGCAACATTATATCGAATGTTATCGTATTATATCTGGCAACATTATATCGAATGTTATCGTATTATATCTGGCAACATTATATCGAATGTTATCGTATTATATCTGGCAACATATATCGAATGTTATCGTATTATATCTGGCAACATTATATCGAATGTTATCGTATTATATCTGGCAACATTATATGTCCATGTATACATTTGACATTTACAAATTGTATTTCATCAGTCTTTTTCATATGTTCTGGTTGACACTTATAATTTTAGTTATTTATGTATTTTTGAGAGCGTCGGTAGCTCAATGGTGTGGATTGCTTAGCGTCCGATCGGGAGGGCGCAGGTTTAAATGCCGCTACGTACCGTGTTTTCGAATTTTGGCCCAATGACCTAGCAGAAGGGAATGGGTAGTTGGTTTTCATGACTACCGCTGTTGGCTATGGTTTGGCTAAGTCAGGTTTTAGCTGACTAAGTTTGCTGATAAGCTACCAATCATTGTAGTGTATTTTTTGCTTCTTGAAATCATTTCACTAGTATTTAAAATTATTTCTATTCCAAAGCTTATTACGAGGATAGAGTAACAAGAATATATTATTTTGTCTAAATATAGACAGCAGAGGTATTTAATTAACACTTCAGTATCCGAAGCGCTTTCTTATACTTTGCCATTTGTGGTCACGTTATCATTATTAATACATTAAATATTTGTAGACTGAGAATCATATGAAGTATAAATGCAGAACAGATAACTCGAAAAGTCTTCTGATTTAGTAACCTAAATCAGAAGACTTTTCTTTATAAGGTTATACTATCTATTTGTGCTGATTAACACTTACGAGGAATTATGATATATGATACTTTGCGAGACTAACCGTCTTCGGTATTCGAGATTCCAATCAACGTCAAACTTTAGCTTACAGCTGAAGAGGTCGCATACTATTTGAGATGTTGACTGACATCTGTCAAACGATTTCATTCTATAAATTGTCTTTGACATTAAAATATTATGACGTCACTTTGCAGTATTTTTGTTTCAAATTCATAATCAAGGTTTATATATGAGGATAAATTAACCGTTGTATTTAGCGGTAAAATGACGTCATAAATGCCATAATACCCACTTCAGTTTCCTTCTGAACCCAGTCAACATCCTATCCATACACGTTGCATATAGAGACCCAAAGAGGTCCTAAACGCACAATTAGAAACCTACTTCTCATACCAGCACTTCAGTTGTGCGCTGCCCGTTTGCCTCTCATATACCCCTCCCAGCGTTTCGCCGTATTTATCAATATTGGGTCATCGTCCAACCCCGCCAGCAAGTACAATTGGTTCACGTGCGTCGCGTGGTAGTCCCACCGCGCGATATTCGGACTCACGCCCAGCGTGAAGTGTCGTAGATCGTAGAAACTGCCGCTGCCCGTGTCGAACAGTGGGAGCATAGTCTTCAGTGACGACATACCGTCATCGAACAACTTCTTCGCGAGCGACACGGAGTTATCGCCTTCGATGACGTGCAAATCGTACAGACCGAGCAGCGTGTATATGAAGCCGTTGAGCACGAAGAGCGGCGGCTGGGTCGGGTACTCCTCGTACCTGTTAAATACGTTCGATTTTAACCTTTTAATCGAAACACAATTATTTTTTAGAGTTTCCACTGCATTTCTTGCTGGAATCTTCTCGTAGAAAACTCAGTGTTACCACCTTAGTTTAAAAAAAGGGCTTTTTGAGAAGTACAAAAGGGCTAGACAGGGCTAGATTGATTATCAAAAGATTTTCTATTCTAAAATGGCTGAATAATCATGACAATGATGTCATGATTATTTCAGCCATTTTAGAATATGATGACATGACCGATGTAACAGCAAAAAGTGCTTGTTAGCATGTCGAAAACTTCATAATTTGGTAATATTTTCAAGAAAGTGTAAAAGAGCTAGATTGCTCTTTTCGGGCTAAATCTTTAAAAAAGGAGTTCACAAAAGTGGAAGATCTAGCTACAAAAGGACTAAGATGACAACATTGAGAACACAGCGCGCGCGCCCACCGCCCCCCCCCCCCCGCTGTGTGTGTGTGCGGTACCAGACGTGGCGGGCGGCCCAGCGCGCGCGCACCCGCCCCCCCGCTGTGTGTGTGTGCGGGTACCAGACGTGGCGGGCGGCCCAGCGCGCGCGCACCCCGCCCCCCCCGCTGTGTGTGTGTGCGGGTACCAGACGTGGCGGGCGGCCCAGCGCGCGCGCACCCCGCCCCCCCCGCTGTGTGTGTGTGCGGGTACCAGACGTGGCGGGCGGCCCAGCGCGCGCGCACCCCCCCCCCCGCTGTGTGTGTGTGCGGGTACCAGACGTGGCGGGCGCCCAGCGCGCGCGCACCCGCCCCCCGCTGTGTGTGTGTGCGGGTACCAGACGTGGCGGGCGGCCAGCGCGCGCGCACCCCGCCCCCCGCTGTGTGTGTGTGCGGGTACCAGACGTGGCGGGCGGCCCAGCGCGCGCGCGCACCCCGCCCCCCCGCTGTGTGTGTGTGCGGGTACCAGACGTGGCGGGCGGCCCAGCGCGCGCGCACCCCGCCCCCCCCGCTGTCCCGCTGCAGCAGCGCCAGCGCCCGCCGCGCCGCCACCAGGTACCGCCACTCGCCGCTGCGCACGTACGCGCGGGACAGCACCGACATCGCGTGACCCTGGCTCATGGCCGAGTGCCTGCGGGGGAATTACAATGATTGACGACCCATTTGGCGTAGCGGTTGAGACGTCGACTGCATCACGGGCAGTACAAACATTTGTGTGCATGAACACGTCTGTTTGTAATGGTCTGGGTGTTTTCTATGTATAATATGTATGTATTTACAAAAAAAAATGTATATAAACATGTTTATCCGTTGTTTAGTACCCATAATACAAACTTCACGCTAACTTAGGGCTAGATGACGCTGTGTGAATGTCAGTGAATATTTATTATATTTATTTAATTTCTATTCATCATAACAATAGAGAGAGAAAACAATGAAATTCTGACTCAGAATACACAGATGTGTCATACTTACCATCCGGGTGTGAGCGCGGCCAGGCCTGCGAGGCGTCTCCTGGCGGCTATAGGCCACCCGCCCGAGCTCTCCCGCTGCGTGGCCACGAGCCAGCGCGCCGCTGCGAAGAAGTGCGCCATGTGCTCCGCCGTCGACACGGTCACGTTGTCCACGCCGCCCGCGCCACGCAACTCTAATCGCACTATCTAAACCAATATATATAATATATATATATATATATACCATAAATGAAGAGCGTCGGTGGCTCAATGGAGTGGACTGTTGACCTCCTACCGAGTGGGCTGAGGTTAAAATCCCGCCACGTACCAATGTGTTCTCGAATTTTCGAAACTATATGTACGTTATCCGACGCTCTTACAGTGAAAAACATCGTGAGGAAATCTACGCACGCCTGCGAAGAGATTCAAAGGTTGTGCGTGTTGTCGTCCAATCCGCACTGGGCCCGCGTGGATGACGAAGGCCTAATCACCCTATACGGGTAGGCTCGTGCCCCTGGGTGGGGACGTTTAATGAGTTGATGATAATGATGTATATTCAGGATTAGAAAAGTACCTTTAAATTTAGATGGCACACATGCTACAGGCTATTCGCTCTGGAAAGCAACAAAAAGTTAACAAGGTCCGAAATTATTTCGACCCTCGATCCGCAACCCCAACAATACTTAGGCGTATAGTGATAAAGAGAGGCGGAAGCTTTTGCTAATCAGTTGGAGGAGGTTTTTAAGCTAAACGTCAGTATTATTATTAGATATGGCAAAGGCATTTGACTTAGTTAACCTCTCAACTTTGTTGGAAAAATTAGAGGACATAGGAGTAAGGGGTTTACCTCTCCAATGGTTTTAGTCGTATTTACGTGATATGTTATAAATAAAAAACGAATTAATTCAATGTTGTACAATCTTACAAGTCTAAATACTTGTATAATTTATATGGTGTTACACAGGGTAGTGTCCTTGAACCTCTTCTATTTTCATATTGTCGGCGGTACCCCCGAAAAGCAGCTCTCCTACCCTGCACTCTCTATAAATATCGCAGAGCACCAACTCGTTCTATTTGCTTCGCGCGCCCGGAAGGGTCAGATCTCTCTCTTGGTACGGACGGTCGACTCGAAATTCATACGAGCCATTCATTTCGCGTATGCTAAGCTAGATTTGTGCCTTTACGTGTATAGAATAAGTGTTTGAAGTGTTACAGTTTTGTTGTTTAGTTTAACTTTTGTATGTTGTAAATCAATAAATTAATGTTTCACTAATTGTTTTTTTTTATATATTTGCCATTAGCAAGTAATAATAATAGAGATATATTGTAAATGGGGTTCGGAAACACGTGTTAACATTTATTTAATGATAATATCAGCAGTACAGTACAACTAAAAATATAGTAGCCTGATGTCTACCGCCTACTTCAGATTTTATGTTTGACATATCATTTTTGACATTTAAATTCTAATTCTAATTTATTCAGTAATTATGTTGACTTCCTTATTATTATTTATATCTATTTTTCTTCGAATTTAATTTAGAACCTCTCTCTTCAACCTATTGCAGTCCACTGCTGCACATAGGTCTCCCCCATTTTGCGCCAGACATCCCGGTCCTCCACCTTTCTCATCCAGCTTCCACCAGCGACCTTCGCAAGTCGTCGGTCCATCGGGCCGGAGGGCGTCCTACGCTACGCCTAAAACCTATCGGGATGTAATCCAAAATTTGTATTTTATTAATATTGTATTAGTGATAATTGTATAATTTCATTTTGTTTTTATTTGGTGAATTGATGAATTTGTATGGGTGCAACTTACCTGAAATAAAGATTATTATTATGTTAGGTTTATGTTGTTCCTAACCATAGATAAAAAATAAACTACATGCACAATCACGTACAAATATCATCCAAAATATGTCCGAGCCGCTTGACACATACGTTGACTTATTTTTATATTTATGACATAAAATTATTCATTCAAATATTGACCTTAACGCGTCATCAAAAGGGTACAAAATCAAATGCACGAGCATACTACTATGACATGTAGCGAGCGACGTGATTATGAATGAAAATGACAACTGACAGATGGGCATAATTTTGCCGCGGACACTTTTTGAGTGAGATTGTGCTTCTAGTTTATTGTTTTTAAAGCCCGTCGTTTAATAGGTAATTAACCCTCGATATTTTTACAACTAAATTTAAAAATATTGGATTAACAATTCATAAAAATAATCATACTATCAGCAGTACAACAAATTATATTGTAGGCTGTCCGCCTACGTCAGATTTTATGTTGTTACCAACACATACATTTTTATTTCTAATCCTTTAATAATTTACGTCTTATGCTTAGAACGCAATTGTTATTTTAGTCCTCCAAAAAATGGGTTATCGAAATTTCAACGTAAGCATCAGCTTATCCAAGAACGCCGTTTATCTTGTCATTTTGAAGTGACTGAAAAACATATTATCGATATTGAATAGGCACCTGGAATTTGGTCCTAGGCGATTTGGTTTTAGGCCGGTCCAGCAGCGCCCAACCTTTCTGCATATCGATGATGAGGTCGCGAGTGATGCGCCGCCACGACGTCTCCGTGCCGATGCCGTAGTGTATGTGATCGTCCTGTCGGTGACATGAACACAGATTATAGGGTATGCAAACTGATAGACACGTATCGCAAAAACAATAAGTGCTTTTCGACGACCCATTTGGTGTTGCGGTTGAGACGTCGGCTGCAACACCAAGGGTTCCGGGTTGATCCCCGGGCATTACAAACATTTGTGTGCATGAACATGTCTGTTTGTAATGGTCTGGGCGTTTTCTATGTATAATATGTATTACAAAAAAAATATATACGAGTAAGTATATTTATCCGCTAGTACCCACAATACAGGTTTCACGCTTAACTTGGGGCTGGATGTTGCTGTGTGAATGTCAGTGGATATTTATTTATTATTATTGTCAAGTTGAGTGCTGTGGATGACAGCAGATCGGTTTCACATCGGTAGAAGAAAATGGACAAATAAGTGGGAATCATTTTACGTGTTGGTGATTTGCCAAATTGCCTGGACGCACACGCAAATATGCACTGCATGGGGTATATGCATCCTGTATAATATTCATATAGCAATATACATAATGAATGCGTACACAATTTTTTGACAGTTGAATAAATTAGATTTATTGCTAAGTGCAACAACTGAAATATTTTAAATATAAAATAATGAACTAAAAACAAAAGCGGGCTCAGCATAAACTAGGCTCGGTAGCCCAGCACTGGTTTCCAGATTGGAACTTACAGTTGGTAGGCCGGGGAAAAATAGGGAAGGACAATGTCAACAGCTTCAAACTAAAATATATTTATTGCATTTCAATTATTCTGTTAATATAACTGTGCTTATAAACGTTTTGGATTAATTCTGTTAATTGTAAGGCAATGTATTCAATAAATAAATAAAATGGAACGTTATTAATAAACGCACACTTAATTATTTTCTAAATAACTTAGATAAAAAATAAACACAATAATACGCAAAATGTCCACAGCAAAACTCTGCCCATCGCGTCTGCTGGGCAAAATTTTCGCTCCGTTTCACTTGACATAATGACATAGCAGTGAGCTCGTGCTTTTGATTTTGTACCCTTTTAATAACGCGGTAGGGTCAAGATTTAAATGAATAAATTTATGTTATAAATATAACATTAAACGTATGTATCAATCGGCTCGGACATTTTTTGGTTGACATTTCTACGTGATTGTACACCTAATTAGTTTGTTTATCTAAGATCCGAGGGCAAAAAAAAGTATTTCAGATTTGTACTGACCTATCGGTGACTCAATGGTGTGGACTGTCGCCCTCCTACCGGGAGGGCTGAGGTTAAAATCCCGCCAGGTACCAATGTGTTTTCGAATTTTCGAAAAATACATGTACGTCGACGCTCTTACGGTGAAGGAAAACATCGTGAGAAAACCTGCGCACGACCACAAAGAGATTCAAAGGTACTGAAGTCGTCCAACCCGCACTGGGCCCGCGTGGACTAAGGCCTGTACACCCTATACGGGTAGGCTCGTGCCCCTCGGTGGGGACGTTTCATGAGCTGATGATGAAGTACTGACGTGTGCTGTTATCAGACGATGGTCGGTGACGTAGTGCAGATGTACGGTGTCGCGGGCGTCGCGCCGCCTCAGCACCACCGTGAGAGACGAGTTCGCCGACAGGGACAGGTCCACGCTCAGCACGAACTCCTGGCTGATGTTCATCTGGACAACAAATAATAAAAATAAATGTCCACTGACATTTACACAGTGTCAAAAATTTTTTGGATTTACAACAGTATTATATATGCCTCCTCTTAGTTTTATGTTGGCTTGTTTCGGAGGCTGACCTGGAATATTAAAAAAAACTAGACATACGTTGCAGTCACAAGTGATAAGCGAAAACAACCATGTTGATTTTTTTTTATTTTAAAAATATTATATATTCGTGCTCCCTCTTAGATCTATATAAGCTTGTCCTTGTGTATGTCATAAAATCTAGACAATTCGCACTTTGCAGTCAAAGTTATAAACCTTCGTTACAGACATCGCGTTTTTTCTGCTAGAATTTTCTGCCAGTTTCAGCTTCATAATAGATTGGTTTTATGTGTTTTTTGTACAAATTCAATCGTACGTAAGTGATACCGAGCGATCGCTTTATAATCTGCGCTTTATAATATAATTTATAATACGGGAAACTTTTATACAGCATTTTGCCAATTGCACTAACTTCCGTTTGTCTCTCTTCAACCTATCGCAGTCCACTGCTGGACATAGGTCTCCCCCATTTTGCGCCAGATATCCCGGTTCTCCGCATTCCTCATCCAGCCTCCACCAGCGACCTTTCGCAAGTCGTCGGTCCATCGGGCCGGAGGGCGTCCTACGCTACGCTTGCCGAGACGCAGTCTCCACTCCACAACTCGCTGAACACTTCAACGGTCATCGGTTCTGCGACATACGTGTCCAGCCCGTTGTCAAGTAGAATGAATTGTCTAATGGTGTCACCAATTTAAATCTACCATAAAACAGAAGGTATACTTGCAAATTTGTATCAATAATACACAATAACAAACCAATTTTCAAATTAGAGGAATTGCCACAACAGCTACGTCTCACCTTAAGAAACACCCGACTGTCCGCGTGTTCCGTAGTCGCGAACCGCATCACACTGCTCCGCACGTCCGTGTCATACACGCGTTCGTACTTCCCCCCCTCAGTGGTGAGCCACTTGGCCAGGTTCCCCTCACCGTCGTCCACCACCGACCGCCTCGGCTCCGGCTCGTCACGTTCTTGCTGTAGTGCGCCAGCCCGAACTGGGCTATCTGCGTCGGATAGAAGAAGCCGCGGGGCTCCCATTGTGTTGATACCGGCACACCTTCGACACCGCTGATGCATTTCACACGGTCGCGCACCTGGTTTGACAAATATAAAATAAAGACCTACTGACAATCACACAGCGCCAACTAGCCCCAAGTTAAGCGTGAAGCCTGTTTTATGGGTACTAAAAAACGGATAAACATACTTATATACATTTTTTTTGTAAATACATACATATTATACATAGAAAACCCCCAGACCATAACAAACAGACATGTTCATGCACACAAATGTATGTAATGCCCGGTGATCGAACCCGGAACCCTTGGTGTTGCAGTCGACCTCTCAACCGCAACACCTAATGGGTCGTCAAAAATAGATACATTATTTATTTATTAGTTTAATTATTCCTTACCTCCACATTGTAATTCTCGAAGGTGGCGAACGTCCCCCGCGGGTCGTACTTCTTCTTGGGATGGTAAACTTTACTATAGCTGTGCGACCATTCAAACTTGTCTACGCCGTCTGTCGTTGTTATTTTGCCGTATATCTGAAAAAAGTTTATTCAAATTAAGTTGATACACGTAGGTTCTCCTAACCGATAAATGAGTGAGGCCCCATATTATAGGAAAAGATTTGTATTGAATTTCCTTCCGTCGGTGGCACAATGGTGTGGACTGTCGCCCTCCTCAGCCCTCCCGGTAGGGCTGAGGTTCAATTTCCGTCACGTACTAATGTGTTTTAGAATTTTCGAAAAACATAAGTACGTTATCCGACGCTCTTACGGTGAAGGAAAACATCGCGAGGAAACCTGCGCACGGCTGCGAAGAGATTCAAAAGGTTGTGCGTGAAGTTGTCCAACCCGCACTGGGCGCGCGTGGACGACTTAGCCTGTACACCGTATACGGGTAGGCTCGTGCCCCTCGGTGGGGACGTTTAATGAGCTGATGATTACTAGCTTAGATAACTAACCAGATGCACAATCAGGAAGAAATATCAACCAAAAAAGGTCAAAGCTGCTTGACACATATGTTGACATAAAAATAGTCATTAAGATTTTGACCTTGAGGCGTCACTTAAAGGGTACATATCAAAAGTAAGGCCATACTACTATGTAACTTTGACATGCAGAGCGACGTGATTATGAATGAAAATTCTGTCCAAATGACGCGATGAGCAGGATCTTGATGCGGACACTTTTTGAGTGAGATTGCATCGAGGTAGTTCATTGTTTATCTAAGCTTCCCAGTCATTACTCGAACTTGTTGATTTCCCCTCATATCTGATTACTAGCTTTTGCCCGCGGCTTCGCTCGCATTAAATTCGGAATAACACAGTACTTGCATTTATCACTATACATACGATTTCGCCTCCCTCCAACTTTGAAGGTTTCGGGGTCAATTTCAGATTTTTTTTTAACAAAAAATATGTTATAGTGAGCTAACCTTAAAAGATAGACATATGCTGTCGCGGACTTTTTTGTAGACCATTAAAAGCAGAACAATACTCTCATACATTACTTTTGTGTAACTTTAACCGTTTACTCAGCGTACGCAGCGGAAGCTCCAAGTATGAAAAAATACCCCCGATTTTGAAACATTCTTCATTGCTGCTCCGCTTCTTTTACTCGTAGCGTGATGATATATAGCCTATAGCCTTCCTCGATAAATAAGCTATCTAACACTGAAAGAATTTTTCAAATCGAACCAGTAGTTCCTGAGATTAGCGCGTTCAAACAAACAAACTCTTCAGCTTTATATATTAGTATAGATTATTTTTAACCGAAAGTAAGACAATCGACAAGGAATGCGGCTTAAATCCTATTGATCCATAGATGCAAGTACGAACATTTGTGTGCTTTAGTCCTGTCTGTTTGTATTGTTCTGGGTATTTCTATATATAATATGTATGTATTTACAAAAAAGTAGGTGTAGGTACAAGTAAGTATGATTATCCGTTGATTAAAAGCTACAGTTTTTCCAACCTCCATGCTTAAATGTGAATAGATGGTGCTGTGAATGTGCGCTAATCATCATCATCATCAGCTCATTAAACGTCCCCACCGAGGGGCACGAGCCTACCCGTATAGGGTGATTAGGCCTTAGTCGTCCACGCGGGCCCAGTGCGGATTGGACGACTTCATGCACAACCTTTGAATCTCTTCTCAGGCGTGCGCAGGTTTCCTCACGATGTTTTCCTTCACTGTAAGAGCGTCGGATAACGTAAATATATATTTCAAACATTCGAAAACACATTGATACGTGTCGGGATTTGAACCTCAGCTCTCCCGGTAGGAGGGCGACAGTCCACACCATTGAGCCACCGACGACCTGAACCAACAAAAGCTTACGTAAGAAATACTTTTATACTAATAAAAAAAACCAATTCCAATATTTGTGTGTCCTATTTGCAAATCAGTTAAATATTACGTGATATGTTCTCTGTTCTGTCAATTTAAGGACAGTGATCACTAATAATACTGTCCAATAAAATGTGTGTTATCAGTATCATGTATCAGTGTACAAGCAAATAAGTTGAACATTAGATCATATGTTAAATAAGATCATTGCTATTTTTATCATTTTTATCAGGTTGTATTTGTATTATATTGATAATAACCTCTTAATGAATACAAAATTTTAAAGCACTATTTTCCTTGTTTTAATGTTGAACAATAATTATAATATGGTACCAAAATCCACTCTTATACATTAAAGTGAAAAAATTAATAATTTAATACACAACTTAGGTGTCATCATAATTATCATCATTACAGCTTAAAATGTCCACTGTTGAAGGAAGGCCTAAATGACTTCCCACGTGATACCTAGCAGTTGAACTACTTCTGCTACCCGCCACTCTAATTAAGTCATCAGTCGAGTCTGCTGTGATAATCAGAATCAGAAGGACTTACGGTGCTTAAACAGATTTATAAAAAACTAAAAATCCTGTCCATCAAATCAGTAAGCCACTATACAAGAGTTTCTAGGTAGTAGTCCCCATACAAACAGTATTGGTTGGGATGTTTTCTATGTATTTTTACATGTATATTGTATATTATGTAGTATTGACTATGTTTATCTACCCACCAAACCCAGATTCCATACTACAAGCTTCACGCTTAACTTGGGGCTTTTTGAAATTACGGGTATGAGACCCAACATCCATTGTCTGGGGATAGGCGTAGGGCGTAAAGATGATCGAACTAACCGTTTGATCACTTAATAAAATTTATATAAAAAAGTTCAATTCATGACATACCTTCAAAGTATTTGTGTATGAAGGAGAAGGCACGTAGACCTCGTCGCGCGCTCGTCTGCAACCGACTGAGTACTCTCCATTGATAGAGCATTCGATCTCTTCGCTTTGCAATAGTTCTCCGACAGAGCGTTTACAACGCCGAGCGACTGTATACGAAAAAAGGCTTTGGGTTATGTATAAAACTACAATATCACTTTTTACGTCTGTCTGTCCCTTTATAAGCTTAGAATTTCTTATGAATACTATACATTATGCTCACCTAACAGTAAATGTACTACTACACTATGTACTCCATACAATGTAAAAAAAATGTTTAATACACTATGTACCGATACTAAATTTTGGGCACTCGTTGTCTATTAGTTTTATTTCTATTTTTGTAGTAATATGAATTATGTAATGACTGTTTTGTGCCAAAATAAATGAAAAAAAAAAAAAAAAATTTCAAAACTAGTAATGGATGTAGATGCGAATTTTAAAAATAAATTGAATCATCTGCAATTGAGTGTCATTGGTTATTTAAGGTTTTAAAAATCGGGTTGACTTCTCTGTATTTTTTTTAGTATATATAAACCTCTTTACAAAGAAAATGAGATGGCTGGATAGAAACATTTGTCGTCTACACATATAAAGAAGATATAAATCATACAGAAAAGAAAGAAAATGCAATTTAGACAGTCTTATCATTTCAAGTGATCTCTTTCAGACAATATCAAAATAAAGAATATAAACAAAAAAGGGCAAGATTGTGCATAAATAAAATTCATCTTATTTAACACACACATAAAAAATAAAATTGAAAAAATTACATAGATAAAAGCTATGTATATCCATATACACTAATTCCACTTATAAAATTACCAGATTTATTACAACAAAAATAAATTGAGTTTTAGGACTGAACAGGAAGAAATGATTAGTTAAACATACGAGGCCTGTGCGCGAGCTCCGTGCAGCGGCTCCAGAACAGCGTGACGATCATCACGGAGACGCACAACGCGGTGAGCGCCAGCCGCATGCTCACCCGCCCCACCACCAGCATTGTCACCTGCAACATACATGCTCAATGACACTGTCTAGTCTTGGGCTGTCGACCAGAGGTAGAAAGAATAGTTATTATGACAATACTTGTACGTCATACACAGACACACACCCACATGCACACACACTGAAGAGTAGCAGGTTATAAAAAAGAATATTTCAAGTATTTTAATTTTGTTATTGTTAAGTTTTTGGTGTATGTTTACAGTGTTTATATTGAACTTTGTAACTGAGAGTGCATTCTGAGTTCTTCCAACTTATCATTATCATATCATAGCATTATCTAAAGGGAAGTTCCCACAGGGAATTTGTTATTTACACTAAGTTACCAAAATAAATTATTATTTTATTTTTAGAATTAGCATTTATGTGAGTATGGATGTAAAACATCACTATATATAATGTAAATGTAACATTAATGCTAATGGTATGGTTCCTAGTCCAATACAAAATTGGAATAAGGAAGAGTGCTAGGTATTAAAAAAAACGATTTTAAGCATGAATGCTGATTAAATTTGATTATTTACTAATAAGTTATCATGGCTGAAAAATTATAAAAAAATATATTTAAAGGAATGATTTGATTTGAATTTTAATATAACACACATTATTGTTGTTATTTGTAGTATGATAAATTTGACAAGATAAGGCTATAAATAAAACCTAATGAGTTTTATAATATTGTAAATATCCAACTTCAAATATATTTCAAACTAAAAGAATCATAAGATTTATGTAACCCTTTCATAATGACCATAATACCTTAATATTTTTATACAGTAGTTCCAATTCAGAACTTGAAATGATACTCTAAATATAGACTCCGGACAGGTTACAAACATTCCGAGAGCCAAAGGGCTTGCGTGGGCGACATAACAAACATTGTATGTATACGTGTCACCTAACCCACGCTAGTATAACATTCGATACAATATTTAGACTTCTTTACATAGTAATCGGGCATTAAAATAATAAGTAAGTAATAACATTTAAATATCATGCAAAAATATACTCACTTTGTATACAGTGGTGGAATTCCATCCGTCTTAACGATGTTTGCATACCATAAAATGGACGCTTTTCATTAAAATCACGTTTCTTTACATCGTTATTGTCACTTACAGTGATTAACACGAAGCCCGGAGACTAACTTTCACAAATATTTGCGGTGAAACATTTAAATTCCATAGAAAACAGAATCGGTAACACAATATCGCGACTGATAGCCATTCGCAGCTGTTTGAACGTTTTGACATTGACATATTGTATTCTTACCTGTTCAGAATTCATACAGGCAAAGGAATTCCTACATATAATATAAGAAAAAAAATGATTCAAACTTAAAAACAAAAGGTTCAAATGAATCGATTCATTATATTTTAAAACTCATGTTATTTTACGAATATTTGAGGATTATTAGGATTTGATCTATATTATCAAGATAAAATGGTTATTTTTACAAATCATCCAAAATCATGTAAGCCGTTAGATTTATATACTAAAATTAATGTTTGAGAGAAACTTTTGTGTGCCCAAAGTCCTTTCGATAACATTCAGTCTAAATTTCTGTCCAAAATTGTTAAGTGTTCAAAACATATTATTTATAGTCGATTTCGTTTAGGGTATACTTTTTCTAAATAAGTAATTAAAGTAAAAGTAGGGCTTCAAGAGCGGTTAATAAGATTAATTAAAATGGGATTGTTACTGGTCTATGTATGTCGGAGTCGGTTTGATCTTTATAGTTCAATATATAGTATATCTTTCGATTATAGTATAATTGGCTAAGGTTTTGTTCCAATCCAAGGTTTTAGGGTTACTTATTCATTTATTTGTTCTTAAATCTCATATTTTGGTTTTTAGAAAGGTAATATCTGGTCCTATCTGTCATTGTCTGTAAGTCTTAACTTATTTAAATTATCTACTACTTAGTCTAAATATTTAGTGATGATTAAATCTATGAGTGAGTATTACGAGTAGGTAGAATACATATCTCTATGCATATATTTGTTCGCAATATTTATTTATTCCCGAAATTTTTATACGATAGCTTGCATATATTAACAAAGGTATGTACTTTGTATTGGCCGTTAACTAAGTTACGACAACAAAGCGAACATTGTTATTTAAAACGCGCAATTTGCATCATAGCAGTAAACTCAAACGTCGAGTTTACTCTTATTTCACAGTTCGTTATGCATCGGCTGCCGATTGCCGGGCCGTACCCTATCTACTTAGATATCAGCTATCTAAATAGTGCAACGCCTGCACGGACGAGGACAGAAAGAGGTCAGTGTGCGCAGCGTAACTGGGTCATGCGCTGAGCGTATCGGATGCACCGGGTCGGTCGCGCTCGGGTGTGGTCGGGCACGCTCGGGCGAGTTCGGTGGCGCAGGCGTGCGGCCGCATCGATCGCCGCCCACGCGGGCAGCGCCAAGTGCTCCGCGAGTCGCAACGCGAGCCCCGGGCTTGGCCCTCGACGATGGCGGCGTGAGCGCGCGCCGCCCGCGGCCTCCGGCGGACATGCCGCGATGGCCAGAGAGGTAACGCGCGCGGACGGCCCCGGAGCCGCCTTACGTAACCGCCGCCCAACACGCCCTGCACCACCTGGCCCACCTGCCCCGCGCCCCAGACCCAGTCTGCAGCCGCCCGCCTGGCTGCCACCACTCGTCCCTCGCGGCACACGCTACCTCCATCATCATACAGTGCATCAGTGATGACGAGACGATCTGTGCCTCATTTGCGTATGACCGCGACCAGCCCATGTCCTAGGGATCGGCAGCGCCGCAGCCGGCGTCCTACTCGCACGAATACGCGCGTCTCCCTCTCTATCTGCACATGCAGTCTGCATTATTCAAAATCTGTGTCAACCTAGTAGTGTCTTTATGTAGAGAAAGCCTTTTTTTAGTTTCGATATCGATTGGCCTTTATTTATAGCTGGACAGTGGATTGGTGGGATGGACTGCTGTCCGAGGGTACGATGACAAACAGACGCGGCAGCGAGGTTGAGCGCAGTCATGTAATGAATTTGGTCAATTTTATCATTATAGTAGTGTCTGTTACATAATAAATAGTTAGGAGCGGTATTTGATTGGGTATGTAATGTTACAGCACTTGTGTAGACAACCGTAACATCTTGTAGCACAGGTCAAGTGTCGTAGCCTTTACCTTCAGTAGCTGTAGCAAGTAATTCGTGGCCGTGCTGAAAGTGTAATAATGTGACCGTTGTAATGGACGACCTACTGAATATTTTGAAGTCCCCATTACTATTGTTTACAACTAAGTTGGTAAGTGAAGTATCGGAGTTAAGCACAGACTTTGTGTTGTGATTAAGGCGATCCTTTTGGCACAAAATGGGGCGACGTAAAGGGTGAATGAAAGGTGCAATATATTGTCAGATTTTAACTAATTAACAAGGTGTTTGAAACAATGTGTTCCTGGACACGTTTACCTATTTAAAAGTTCTGAGTTCTGTTATATTTGGGGAAACATTTCAAATGTTATATTATTTTTGTCTGGCGCGTTTTCTTGGCAGATAATTGAACTAGTTTGTATCAGACTTATACAAGAACAAAATGTATATGTTTCATATTAATGAGACTATAATGTCTATAGGATTTCATTACAGTTGAATTTGAAAAGTAAACCAAAAGCCTCGGGTACAGCTATTACCTATTTAATGTTTTAAACTTTACTATCTACTTACACCTACCTTTTTCAAACTATTGCAGTCAATTGACAGACTTGGATGACACTCATCTTGCGCTTTACATTCTAATCCTCCAGTCCAGTCATTTAGTACCAATTAACGAGCATTTGGCTCACCTGATAGTTTATGAGACCGACGCCTATATACACTTGTAACACCAGAGCGGCCTCAGAAATGCGTTGCCAGTCTTTGTCGGTCCATTGGGCGATTAAAGCGAATTAAAGTTGATTACTTCGCTACAATTTAAAACATAAAATTTCATTCCGGGTAACATTTAAATAGGCATTTATAAAAAGTTTGTACCCTTTGAGTTTGTATACTCTACGTTCTTATAAAAACCCTCGTCAAAATAATTTTATGATAAGTTATTATTACGTATAGTAATTGCACCCAATACTTTGAAATAATCTCATAATAATATGTTAATTTCGATTTGCGTAAGAAATACTAAGTGTTTTGCAAATGGACCATCCAATCCTATTTTAACGGTTGTCACTTGAATCTAGACGCACAATTACGAAGAAATATCAATCAAAAATTGTCCGGGTCGCTTGACATATACGTTGACTTATTGTTATATTTGTGACTTAAAATTATTCATTAAATTTAAAACTGAACGCATCATTAAAAGGGTACAAAATGAAAATCACGTGCGTACTACTATGTCACTATGACATGGCGAGCGACGTGAATGAAAATTCTGCCCAACTGACGCGATGAAAATCTAATTTTTTAAGTGAGATTTTGCATTTTTGCATCTTGTTAGTTTATTAATAATCTAAGTTTGTAAGTATTTATTATTTTCGAAACGTTTTACACTTTTCGAAGTTCTCACCATAAATTTGGAATTGTTGCGCGCGCTTACTATATCTATGCTTCTTTTCTCACATATAAAGTCGTTGAAAAGTCGTACCTAAGAGGTAAAACGGCCCTGGTAAACTAATTGCAGATTGCAGCATTTGGAATAGTGCGTACCAATAGTATATATTATATTATCTGTGGTACCATGAATTATAAATTTAAATAATTTCAAAGTAATTAACGACCTACTGTATTGAAATTAAATGAAATCTTTTATTTCTGAGAATGTGGTTTACAGGATTTTCGTCAATTAAGAGATCAGCACAATCTGCCATTTGTGCTGTTAAAACATTACACTTATAATATTTCTTTTTATAATAATCCCGTCGCTAATATTAGACAATTAATTGAGTCATTAATATTATTTTTTTGTGATATTTTGGGACCATTAACAAAAGTCGGTGGGTGAAGGGTATATTTTTGCGTAGGTAAGTTTTTCGAGCCTCTGTAAGGGCGCGAGTGTTGCAAAAATCTTACAATATTTTGTAAGACACAATATTAAAGAGTCCTCTAGCAAATAATCTTCGAGTACCTTATAAGCTAGTTTAATTCTAATATTAAATCAGATCATCGGTATGCATTTTGGTATGATTCTGGTGTTATAAAATGTTATTCAGTAGGTAGGTATGTATCATAGGCTCATACATACCATACATGGGTTATGGATTGTTAATATCATAATGAGAAAAACGGATATCATATCGACTCATGCGAGTTTCAAGTACAAAGAAGTTCTTAATGTTATTTATTATTATTGTCATCGCTATTTTTAACTTTAAATATATTTTATTGTTTATTGTAAAAGCGATAGGTAGGTAAAGGGATCATTACAAAATCATTCTTAACGGTCTATAAAGTCGATACAAAAACACGTACTATAAAAAACTTTACTATTTAAAAGAATATTCTATCAAAAGTCTTATGATATTTAAAGCGAAGCCAAAATAAATTATGTTTTTATTGTAAGCGTCATCGCATAAACCCCCCCACGCGCGGGTAGGCTGAGGATGCCGGGGAGAATTTAATCTCTCTTATCAGCGTTTCTTTTAATAGACTATTTATCGCTTATTTATCGTCTCGAATTCCATCCAATTATAGGGAAAAAGCGGGATGCTACAGGAATGATATTTTTGTCTTCGTTTTCTCATTTATTCTTTTAACGTTGGGTTCGTTTGAATGATTATGTTTTATATTCAAGCCTGTGTATACAGTATAAAAGCACTATTTAGGTGCTATAGTACCTAAATAGTGCTTTTATTTTACGAAATATTATAAGTAAAATCCCTTCGTATCAGAACATTCCTTGAAATGATCCAGAGGAGACTTTTTGTCCAAGTCATATTATCTCAATTTATAACTGCCTTTAGAGTTTACTGTTTGTTTTGATTTGACTAATACAGTCTGTAGTCTAAAAGACGAGTGACATGAACATGAATCATCATATACATATATAAATCGCTTTATTACATTATGTATAAGTTGCTTGTTTCTCTATTTTTCTATATTTATGAGAAACTTGAAGGACGCTAGTGCTTAAAGCCCAGGTAAACATTTTATAAACAACGGCCGTATAAATTATGGTTTGTTTAAGTTTATTTGTTAGGAGCATGCGATTATTGTAAATTAACTTAAAGCGCAATACACGTTATTATTATTATGTAGGATTATATTTGCGGTACATGTTCAGTAATTTGTTTTTTTAAATCCTTATGCGCCATAACAATAACTAGAGACGGGTAAACAATACGTTTTTGATAAAATCGTCTAGATATATAAATAATTATATGTGTGGAATGCCCGCTAGATAACCGTGGGACCGTCCTGTCCTTTGGGTGTCTGACTTTGCACCCAAAGATTTCGATTTAAAGGTTAGGGAAATATCAATTATATAAAGTGAACTTTATATGGTTTCCAAACTGAATTAAAGAAAATACAAAAACTTAATTAAGTAGTTAGTTCTACTAAAATTTTGACGAGCGATGTCATGGCAATTTGCCAATTCGCACTATATCAGCCTTGTGAATTGCGTACACAACTCTTCAATATTGCTCGTTATTGAGGGAGACCTTCGTTCAGCGAATTTACAGCCATAAAAATGATAATTATTATAGGCCAGTTAACGTATAAATGGGGTTATTGTGTTAACTGGGAAGCGCTTGCTCTTATTTTGTAACTCATAATTATTGGTGTAACTACGTTGTCTTCTAGAAGTTGATCATACAATAAAACATAATATAATCTCCAAACTGTCGCAGTCAACTGCTGAATATACTTTTCCCTTTAAGCAAGATATCCAGCACTCCGCGTTCTTCATCCAGCGTCCATAAGCGTAATATCGCAAACGGACCAGAGGGCTTCCTGCATAATTAACTTGATGCTCGAAGTCTCCCATCGCGTCAGTTGGGCAGAGTTATCATTATAATCACATCGCTCGCTACATGTCATAATGACATAGTAGAGTGCTAGTGCTTTTGATTTTTCACTCTTTCTACGACGTTTTGGTCAAAATTTAAATGAATAATTTACGTTCTAAATATAACAATAATTATACGTATGTGTCATGGGCTCGGACATTTTTGGGTGACGTTTCTTCTTTTGCATCTAGTTTGTTGATCTAAGGCTTTCTGCCTGCACTACCTATATATTAAAGATACATGCTATGGGGTCACGCTTAAATACTAGATACGTCAATAGGTGGTAGTCCAAATTGTATTTTGATATTCGTCTCAAATGTATGAATATTTTAATGCCCTTTCTAGTGACCCTAAACATGATTTATGATACTAAGTTTGTAACAATGGCTTGTCTTTTGAAGCGGTGAATGAAATTGTGTGGATCGATCGGTAAAGATTCCACCAGACGGACCCAGGGTTATCTAGCGGGTATCCTACACCTATAATTATCTATTCAACGACCTTAGTGCGTAGTCAAATTCTTGTGCTATTTTAGTTTAAATTATGCTATTTTAATCAACTACGCATACCTATTTAGGTATCTTTTGATTTGAGAATTCACAATTACATACATACTACTATTTTTTTTAAGGTTTTGAATATCTTTTTAAAAATGTGTAACATATTGGTCTAAGAATTCATAATGATTAGGCGCTTTTTTTGTTAATATCTGCCGATAATAACGCCAGTCTTTCTTACGAACTCGAAAAACTGATCACAGAAGTCACTACGACTTGAAACATGGGGACGTTAAAAGTCACAGTGTCTAGTATTTCACACCCCACTCCCTTAGAACATATTATAAAAAATCTAGCTTCCGCGACTTTTTAGGCGAATCCTCGATGTGATTTTGAATATAAGTAGTATAAATAACTGGTGGTAGATTCAAAAAAGTATTGGAAGACTTATTTAATAAAGATATTATGAATTTAAATTGACTGGTGCGTATTAATTACGTCTAACGCCATCTTGCCAATACGCCAAATTTTGCATCAGACAAACCCTTTCTCGCTAATCCTGCCGCTTCTGGTGGTATCGAACATGCAGCGGATCTCAAGATCCGTCTTAATTCTCCTTTAAATCATTAATCCGTTCATAAAGATCCTTATAAAGTCCCTCCCTAAGGATTTTTTTGAAATGGCCCGCTAGATCGGTGGGGCAAATTAAGTTAAGGATCGATGACTTCGTAATTAGTTTTTGGATGCAAGATGGCTTCTATGACATTATTAGAGCTGTTATCATTAATGTGAGAATTTGTGTGATTATCTGCATTTATTTAAAATAAAGATGTCGCACTGATGAGTTTTATCACCTTTAAGGACAGTGTTTATCTTAATAGTCTAAGAGCAGGAATTAGGAAATAGAAATTGACGAAGTCAAGTAGCGCGCTAATCCACAATCTATGAAATTAATAGACACAAAAGGATATTAATAATAAAAATAAAATATTCATTGATGTATAACACGAGGAGATCGATAAGTGAAAGTCACTTTGGTTAGGATATTGCAGGCTGGTTATCGAAGAGAAATACTCAATACTCAATTTTTTATTGCATTCCATAGTATTTATACGGTGGACTTACAAATAATAAAGGACCTTATGGACCCTGTTACAGCAACAATGTAGAGAGAGGAGGAGGCTGGATTCTGACAATACAATTTACTTTATCACTCTGTGTGTATATGTATTTCTTTACAATTTGTTTTATAATTATTTATTAAATTAATTTTAATTTATAGTTATGACGACCCATTTGGTGTTGCGGTTGAGAGGTCGGCCGCAACACCAAGGGTTCCGGGTTCGATCCCCGGGCAGTACAAACATTTGTGTGCATGAACATGTCTGTTTGTAATGGTCTGGGTGTTTTCTATGTATAATATGTATGTATTTACAAAAAAAAAATGTATATATGTATGTTTATCCGTTGTTTAGTACCCATAATACAGGCTTAACGCTTAACTTGGGGCTAGATGGCGCTGTGTGAATGTCAGTGGATATTTATTTATTTATAATTTTTAAATTTTTACTTTAGCTTATATATGTATCTATAATATGATGCATTGAAATTGAAAGATGATGCATTACTTCACAGGGCACGTTAAGCCGTCAGTCCCGGCTAGAATCTCAAGATAATAATCATTATAAGGCTGAGAGCCATCTGCGCTTGCCAATTGCCCGATGAAGCTGAAAAGACCATCTGTGGCCATCAGCAATAAGTACTACTACTTCGAAAAAACACAAATGAAGTCGGTTAAAAATGCAATCACCAATCTGCATTGAGCCTGCGTGATGGGTTACAGGCTAATCTCCCCATGGCTTTTATACCTGTGGGAAGGCCTGGTCCATGCAGTGGTTCGTTATAGGCTGATGATGACGATTAAACATTCGAATATAAACAAGTTTGAAAATGCATTTTTTTTCTTTATTCAGACATCATTATGGTCCACAGGTGTTAGTAATTTTCTTATAAAATATGTTAGTAACAAAATGTTTTTTTTTTAATATCACTTAATAATGATTACACAAAATTTCTTTACATGTAAATAACATTGTATGTAGTGTATGTTTGTATCACACAACATTAACCGTAATAAAGTAATCGCAGTAAGAAACCTTAGACTTGGCACGTCTTTGTCTTGATTTCAGTACTTTTTAGAGATAATCAAGCAGCTCCATCGAGACTTGGCTAGATTTTTTACAAATATTTTTGGCGGGATAATAATTACACAAAATTTCTTTACATGTAAATAATATTGGATTGTCTGCTTGCAATATTGAAATAACAATTTTTTTTCATGCATATACAGTACATACACCAAAACAACATTTTTTGCGAATCACTGAGTGCGGTCACTGATTGTTGTTTTTATGAGATGTAAACCCGCTATCTCGAAGGGTCGATTTTGTACTCAATAGTCATAATAGGATATATTATTGTAATTATTAGACACATGCATTTTGTTAATTCTTAATAATTTGTATATTTTATAAAATTTGCATGCCCTATACTAAGGTAAAACATGAGCTCTTTAATGTACCATAGATTATCACTATCAGATAACACCATGTTTTATGCAAATAATAAATTTCATTTCATTTCATTTACCTTTAGAGAACTATAATTTTAAGTCCGTTGAAAAGAATAATTTTAAGTCAGTATCTAATAAAGCAGCTTATTCCGCTTATTATAGAATCGGAAATGTTAATTGTTATAACTGGTCAAATCAGTCGGATTACGGTTCCCATGCTAATGAATTTATCTTACTTGTTCTCCTTCATCAATAGTTATCACCCGATAATTGACAATGTTAAGTCGAAGTAAATGTTGATTTCAAATAAGTACATAACAAAGATTTCGCTATATTTCGGACTCGAGATTTGTTTTGGTTTAAAATATGCTAACGGGCGCTAGTCGATTTTGCAATGTGTGATTTAAAAAAAAACTGTAAATTTATATAACAAATTGCTTAAACAGTTTTAGTCTAATCATAATTTCACAAGAGGTACAAATAATACTGAATGATAATATGTATCACGACTAATTTTACAACTTATATATATAAACTATATTTTTTTATCAATTAGTAGTCATTTTTTATAGTCATTACTTATCTTCATCAAGTGTGTTGTCTGTTTATGTCATCACGTTTTACCTCGTGTTTTTAAATAAAAACAATTTCTGAATTAAAATTTTATGAAAATAATAAAATAAGGCCGACCCCTAACCAAATGGACGGATGAACTGGTTAAGGTGGCGGGTAGCAGATGGATGTCAACTGCAAGGGATCGGTCCGCGTGGAAACCATTAGGGGAGGCCTTCGTTCAGCAGTGGACATAATAAGGCTGTAATGATGATGATGATGAAAATAATATCTAAATACTTCCAACTATAGTTATAATTTTTCACGTATCGAATATTGTGTTGAAAGAAAGAAAGAAAAAAATCTTTATTCAAATAAATCTGTTACAGATACTTTTGAATCGTCAATTGTTATTATTATCATCTTTTTTGTGACTCTACCACCGGTTTGGAATAAGTAGGATCTTCGAGAAGAGCCGGCAAGAAACTCGAGTGTTTTATTTAATGACAAAATTATATTGTTAATGTTTTTGGCATTATCAGTGATTTAATCTTAAGTTATTCTGAATAATCGATGGTAACTACGTTTCGCTAGGCAAACCCGTGAATAATGGTCATCGACAGATTAACTTCTTGCGTTTATTGAAATAAATTTTGCCCATTACGAAGATACTCGAAGCACGGTAGCGTCGTAGCCAATTCGTAGTAAAGATCGTAGCTACTACGCGACGGTTAAATAGTAAGAGTAAGTAATTCTGTGTTTTACTCAATACTCAATTCATTATTGCTCTATAAATATAGTTACAGTGGTTTTGTGAACCATAACATTTTAGACACTGTAATAAGGGTTCAGCAATTTTGAAAGAGACACTTTTTCTTATGGTATTAGGAACTTAATAAGCTTCATAAATACGCCGTCCAGAGTCTTATAAAAAATACACTTTTACATTATACTCTCTATATATTTTTTTCGTTTTCACTTACTCGATTCATTTTAAATTAATAAAACATAAAGCATATCGTAAAGCTCTGAACTGTCTTAATTAAACACGTGTTGATAGTTTTCAATCGCATAATGATCAGCTAAGCTTCAAGGTTGATTCAACGTTAAGTGATGTTATGTCGAGCTACATAAAAATACATTTTCACATGATTTGACATCTGGGTTTGTTGGTTTTTAACGTGTTTGAAGTTATGAATATTTACTGAATCAGTCTGAGTATACCGTAGTAAATTTGACTTTATGATAGAAACCTACATTCTACTAATTATTAGTTTCCATGTAAACGATATTCCAATTGAATTTATTATTCAGTGGTGTACGCACTGTTGGCCCTAATCGTCCGCGGTCACACCTAACCGTTCCAACCACTGAAAGTGCATCATCGCTAATTTTAAGATCTTACGGTATCAAGAGATTACGGGCGCTGCAGTGCGGGGTCGCGGGTATGGGCCGAGGCGTGGGGGGGCCGGTGGGGGGGGGGGAGCGCGACCGGGTCACGAGTGCCCCCCACGCCCCCGCGGCCCCCGCGACCCGCGCCGCGCCCTCAGTGCGGCCGCGGCGTTACGCCGGCGCGCACTGCGCCGCCACCACCAACATAACCTAAACTGTCACTCATCATAAACTTGATGTTTATTTTCGAACGAGAAAATCGACGAAGTGCCCAAAATGATAGTCGAAATACAGGAGGTACGTCACAGTCGGGTAGGTCGGCGGCGGACTCTTAGCTCGCTAGATTAAAGATCGTGCAGGACGGCGATGTCAGTGGGTCAACGCACAGTGCGTGCGGGGCGGGGCGGGTGGGGCGGGGGGGGGCCGCTCGGTTGCACCGCTGGCTGCAGCCAGTGCAGGCTACGGGCTACGGGCGCCCGCTACGCACTACGAGCGTAGCTGCTACGCCGTAGCGGCCGGCGGTGCAACGCTTTAGCTATCATTTTTGTATGATGAATACAGTGCATGAACAGTGATGAGTTGACGACTCACGTGCCCGTTTGAATGGTGATATTTACTTGCTATTTGTAAACATTTACACTTCGGTAATGAGCAAACTGTTAGAAATGTAAAGATAAAATATTTACCAATTATTTTGAGGTATCCAGTTGTATTTAGATTTGAAAAGAGCCATAAGCTTGTTTAGTTTGTGGGACAGTTTAAACAACACTTTTTAAAATTTGCCCTACATAAAAATCTAATCGATATGAAGATCTAGATTATATGCTCTAGTAGTGTGTGGGTGTCTAAAGAGCGCTATGATTATAGTAGGCGTAGAGTAAGTGCGGCCTTAACGAGACGCCCTCGGAGCGCCCTCAACGTCGAGACAACCTTGACATGTGTAACAAACTATTCAAGTTCTGTGCACTTGCCACTGAAGGGTTAAAGATAGGGTGAACTCTATACTACATAATACTCGTACTAGGTATATTTTGCACAAATGGCAATATTCAAGTGAAAACTGGATGTTGCAATTATGAAAAACTCCAAAGTGCAGAAGTTCACATCAAAGTTTTATGACACTAATGCTACTTATTTTAATCATGGACATAATTCATTTGTTTCGATAAGGAGTTGTTTTTTAAAGTGTTATTTATGTCTGGATTGATACAAAGATTGAGTAACCGAAAAATTCAGCAAATAACTCTGAACTAAAAGGATGCCGGAGTGACCCAGTAATAAGCTATTTGCAACTGAAGCCTATAAATAGGTACTGTAAATAAAACTATCTAGACAATTTCTTAACTTACAAATTAGTACTTACACTTTGATTGCATCACTTCAATAAAAAAAACATTGATAAAAAATATGAAATGGCATTCCATCATCTTGGAATATTAAGTTTTAATAATGTATATAGGTACACCTTGTTTTATTTCTGTAGCATAAAGTATATAGCGGACATTTTAACGTAGAAAAGAGATTTTAAATTTATAAATACTCGAGTATTGGCAATTACAAAGCTGCGAGTGTTAATATAATCTTAAAGATAAATGTCACCATAGCTACGTGTGTTATTAAAATAATATTTCACAGCGAAAAATTGTTGAGACAATATCTTTTTTTCTGCCACAGGAGGTTAGAGGAAAGAGGCCTTTTAAGATATGGGACAGTTCGAGGAACGTAAGGAAGGGGTTGGTGGTGACTAGTTTTGAGGAACTAATACACAGAGGTGAGTGATGTAAAATATTTTCATTTTTTAATATACAGGATGTTTGGCAAATGGACCGGTAAGATTTTTTGGGGGCTTGGGGGGTCTTACGCTTCTTTTCCCCGAAAGACGCAGCGTCTTAAGTTTCACGGTAGTTGAAATATGACTTTTTTAATATTTCTTTAAATAGCCATTCGTGCCTTTAAATCGTCATAACTTTTTATTTGTTGTTGCAATACCATTAGATGTGTTGTCCTTGTATTTTGTTAAACTTGATATGCTGTGAAATGACCGGGTTGTTTGACTGAGTGACGTCACCGGACGATTAAACTTTCTTCCTACTCTTTTCGGGTGCCGTAGCGAAACGGCCAAAATTGAATCCTTATAGATCGTCACATGTCTGTCTGTGCATCCGTATTCACACCTTTTTCTCAGAAACTATTAGCACTGTACTGTTCAAACTTTGTCAATATATGTATTCTGTGAACCGCTACAATTGAATATTTTGCGCGAGGGACACTTCCACAGTTGAAAAAAGAGTGTGTGCCCCGCTAACTTCTAAAATAAGAGATAAATAAAATTTAAAAAAATATATTTTGACGACCCATTTGGTGTGACGGTTGCGACGTCGGCTACAGGGTACACAAGGGTTCCGGTGTCGATCCCCGGCATACAAACATTTGTGTGCATGACATGTCTGTTTTTTTATGGGTATCTATGTATACATATGTCTTATGTATTTACAACAAAATATATATATACATGTTTATCAGTTGTTTGAGTACCCGTAATACAAGTTTCACGCTTAACTTGGGACTGGATGGCGCTGTGTGAATGTTCAGTGGATATTTATTTATTAACAAGCGGCATTCCCATAACTCAACCACCAACCCGCACTGGCCCGCGTGGACGACTAAGGCCTATTCACCCTATACGGGTAGGCTGTGCCCCGGTGGACGTTCAATGAGCTAATGATGATGATGATTCCCATAAACCTATTACGATTAATAACTGGGAAATAAGTTAACTCTAATTATTAGAGTGAGTAGGCAATTGTTTATACATGCCAGAACGAATAAATAAAATAAACTTGTTACTCGTACTTTATAAACAGGGTTAACAGTGGGAATCATATTATGTGTTTGAATTTGAACCAGCCGACATAGGTAGCACAATAGGATTAACTGGGAGCATCGACTTAGAACTTCGGCTATATTTGCCGGCGGCCTAATTACCGAATAGGCCGCGTCTGGCAAATTAAACCGTTTATGTTAGCGTCAGGTCTTATTGACACTGTGCACTGCTTAACCTGTTTATGTATGAAATTGGCAATCGAGCAGACAGCTGAATTGGTGGTAAATGACAAACTGACGTTTATAATACAGATGCAAGGTTTTTATGACACGGGATGTTTGACCATGACAGATGCATTGTTAAAATACAATTTCGTATTCTCCACCATTCGCAATAAAATACCAAACCTTATTTTCATAAAGTGCACTTTATTTTACACGTCGTTTCATTGATCACTTTTGTTTATTTGCAATATTGGTATTTTTAAATACACCGAAACCAATAAATATTAGGTCAATTGATGTTAGTGAGCAATGACGTCCGTTTCAATAATCTCATAAAAATATAGGAAACATTCCTTTTTGACAGTTCATAAAAAGTGCGTCAACGATAGTGGTGTTAAATACCCAATTAATATAATTATATTATTTATTATTCAGACATGGATTTATAGATAACAAAATTATTTTGTACAGTAACAACATTAGGCAGACATGTTTGATTGGTCTGGATGTTTTTTCTATAAATCATAATATGTTTATTTAAAAAAAATGTTTAGGTATGTTTATCAGTTGTTTAGTACCTGACTACAAGCTTGCGCTTAATAAGGGGCTAGGTGGCGCTTGTCATTCAGTGGATATTATTTATTATTTCCTTAGATTTCATGGTAATGTACATCATTAATATTTTTTATTTAACTCAATCTCATATTTTAGAAGTTAGAGGACACACACCCACACACAACATTTTTTCAACTTTGAAGTGTCTCTCGCGCGAATATTCAATTACGTCACAGAATAACATATACTTACAAAGTTGAACAGTGTACTGCTGATAGTTTCTGAGAAAAAGTGTGACATACGGATGGACAGACAGACATGACGAATCTATAAGGATTCCATTTTTGCCTTTGGCTACGGCACCCTAAAAGAGTGGAAGCAAGTTTTAAGCGTTCGGCTACCTCACTCAGTAAAAAAATACCCGGTAATT